>JAGDQP010015844.1:0-41755 GCA_022664845.1 Lepisma saccharinum | reverse complement strand
AATAAACACATTAACTATACTTGTTTGTTTTTAGTATTATGTGTCCCGGGTTTGCTTTATAAAGACGGAAGAGCTGAAACGGGTCACCGGCTGTCGAGTGATGCTGATCAAGTTTTGTACTGTTCCGTCGGGTGTAAGATTCGAAACCATGATGACTTGCTGATTCGATTTAGATCTGATAATCCGTAGGATGAAGGAGAGATTTTAATTATTTCATTACGTTTGGACAGTATTTCTTTCAGGGGTGACCAGGACTGAGTTGTTATCCCAAGAACACGAAAAGTACGACGCCAAAATTCCCAGTTAAATAGATTTTCCAGACTGGGTTAATGGGGTTACAGAGTCACTTATGTTTGGGTCAGTCCCTATCACCGGGTCATCAAAAGTGGCCCGTAATTGGCTGTGGAACATGCACAAAAAGAAAGAGTGCGTGTAAAGTAAGAGAAAAATATAGATAAATAGATAGAGAGAAGAAGAGAAGGACGCAGCGAAGACACGATAACAATACATCAAGAAAGAGAGGAAGAGAGAAAGACCAATGAAAAACATAAAAACTACATTATCATTATTCTAAACAGCACAAACACTGTTTACTCGAATTCTGACCAGTGATGCTTCTTAAGTTCTCCACAACGCGGATATAAATCTCTGCTTGAATACTTCAGTGTATGCGAAAAGGGAACTGGCTGGTGGAGAATCGAACCCAGGTCTCCAAATTTGAAGTCCAGCACACTAGGGATACTCCACAGGTGACTTTACCCAAAACGTGCTTAACAAATGCTATAGTGTTTGTTTCTAAGAATAATAACATGAAAAGTGGATACTTCTGATCAATAATGTGTCCTGGTAACCCCCTGAGACTTGATTTGGACTTTTCCAACCAACATTCGTAAATCGTCTTCCTCTCTATAGTGACTCAGGTACTTCACACCATAGTCGAAAATATTCTCCGTTTTGTATGAGAAGTGATGATTAGATTATTCACGATTGCTTTGTAAAAAACTTTAGCTTCAACAGGGTTTGAACTATCTTGGTTTCTTTTCGTACTGAAATGTCCAGCGCGTTTCCGCTACTCCATTTTGCCAACGAACTCAACAGCTATGAATAACCAAGTTCAAATGCGAGAAAAATGTAACATTGAGTATATGTGTTTCATTTTGTCTATATGTATTGTGTTGCAAGTAAACACATGTGTTTGCATGTCTTTTGTTGTCGAATTATGAAATGAATATATTATGGCAGTTTTAGGAAGAAATCCTGTTTAGGGTAAGTATTGCCACATTAAGATACGATCATTCAGTGTCGTTTATTTTAACGTAAACCAGCCTGAACGGATTTAACATCAACTAAAGAAAATTGTCATTAGCAAATCTAGAAGTTAAAACTTCAATTAAATGTTCTAATACATTTCGTGCAATATGAAAAGTTGAACGTAACACAAATTTTAACTAATGTCAAAAGACAGTTTGTATTGTAAGCATTATAGCGCGCAATTTGAGCCGATTTTGATTTAACCAGTTTCAAAATATCCTGTTCAATTTTTGTGATACATTTTCAGTCACAAGTTAGGCACCCATCCTTCCCATGCCTGGCACTCTGCTGTGCGCTCAGCCTCCTATCAAACTAAGTACCACAGTGTTCTTGGTACTACTGGGCACCTTGGGAAGGTAACGGCGGTCGAGCGTGGGACTGACCATTCCACCTCACTTCGTACAGTAGGTCGAGATGTGGAACGCTACCTCCATATCCCTCATGTGCTGTTCACGGCGCGTGTGTATCGCACAGGGGATAGCTATACTTTTACCTTTATTAATTCGTTTAACTGAGAAAGAGACCGGTAAAAGCGGAAGTTTTCCAGATATTTCCTTAAAATTTGCTACAATTGCTCACAAAACAATTACTTTTACACTGTGAAAATAATTTTACAAAACAAAATTATAACCCCCGTTTGGTGCTCCAAACTGAAAAGTGAAGCAGATCGAGATCGAGAGATGCTACAATATTTTATAGACTTAAATCGGTGTCTGCCTTAATTTCTTGATACTAATTAACAAAATTTGACAAGGAAAAGTGGCCTTCTAAATTAACATTGCTTTTCCCATAAGCGAGATTTACTTTTGAGTTTCAATTCCCGAAGGGGGATTAAAATTTAATTAAGGAACATTATTCTCAGTTCAAAACTTAATGGTCGTGTAAACAGCTGTAGAAAAATTCAGGAAAATAACTTTAGAACTTTCGTGTTTACGGCCTGTTTCTCAGTAACACAAATTGACAGAAAGAATATATATATATATATATATATATATATATAGATCACAGCCATATTCAATCCATTAGTGGATGAGGCCTCTCCCCGAAGGAAGGAGTTGGTCTACTGCTCCCACGCTGACCAGACGGGTTGGGAGAGGGGAGCCGAGGCTCCCACTGTGATCGCCACTGTTTTTTATTCACAGCAGCTCCCCAATTGTCCTCACGATGCTGGGTGAATATATATATTCTTATTCTTACATTTTCAATCGTTTCACATCTTAGATGTTTTGATTTCGTCATACTCCTAAAATAATATAATATACAGTCAAAATTTGATTACAACTAAACATGATACTTTGATGTTCATAAAAATACAGACACAGCGTCATTTATAATATAGATTAAAAAGTAGTTAACACTATAAAAGATGTGTGTTAACTAATGTAGAATAATTTTATACATAAATAAATATAAAGAATATAAACCTTAAAATTTATGCTCTTTTGATAACAGCGTTTCCGTTTCTTTAAGATTGTAAGCGCTATGTTCTTTCAAAAATTTCTTTAAGTTCAAGTTGAAATTTTGTTTTTCCAGTGTTTTGATATTTTCGGGTAACCTATTATATACCCCCATTCCCACTTGTTCATAACTTTTTTGTCTTAAATTTAGTCTTCATTTTGGAATATTGAGTTTTCGACATTGTCTAGTGTAATGTGAGTGCACTTCCATTCTCGCTTCATAACTATTAATATTTTCTTTTATAATTTTCATGCATTGATATACATACATGTTCGTTAGAGTCATTATTCTGAGGTTTGGAAATGCATCTCTGCAACTATCAGTAGGCTGTAAGTCGGATAGTTCTCTTATTGCCGCTTTTTGTGTAATAAATACACGCTTCGCACCATTTGAGTTACCCCATAATATCAGTCCATATGAGATTATGGAATGAAAGAAGCATAATAAGCCTGTAACAACCAATGTTTTGGAATCATATACTTAAACCTACGCATTAAATATATGACCTTATTCAACTTCCTACAGAGATTGTCTGTGTGTGTTGACCAGTTAAGTTTTGAATCCAATGTTATGTCCAACAAATTAACTGCATCTCTTCCATTCTTGTTCTTCATACCATTTAGTAAGGAAAATAATATTTTGTCAGTTTTGTTTTCATTTAATGTAAGACCATTTCTAACGAACCAATATTTAGCTATCTTTAAGTTAGCCTCACTCACGTTTTAAGGTCATTAATGTTATCACCTTTTTCAATAAATATTGTATCGTCAGCATACATAACAACCTTAGGGACAACTTTTGTTGGCAGGTCATTCACATAAATCACAAACAGCAAAGGTCCCAACACTGATCCTTGGGGTAACCCTTGATAGATCCTGCGTCTACTAGATAGATGGTTACCCACTTTAACCTATTGTAACCGATTTACCAAATATAATTCCAAAATATTTAGCCCGTTATTAGTAATACTATATGCCTTCATCTAGTCCAATAATAACTCATGAGGCACTGAGTCGAACGCCTTACTTAAAACTACCAAAGTTAAGCATGTAATTTTCTTACTTTCACACCCATTTAATATCTCAGAAGTAATGCTTTCTAAGGCAGACATGGTGGAGAAACCAGTTCTAAAACCAAACTGGTTATTACAATGTAATTTATTATTCTCAAAAAAGATGTCATCTGTTCCCTAATAAAATATTCAATTATTTTAGAAAAAAATGACACAAGGTATATTGGTCTGTAATTAGCAGGGTCATCAATTCTCCCCTTCTTCTTATACATCGGAACAACCACAGCGCATTTAAGACAATCAGGGAAACGATCCTCACTTAATGACCAATTTATAATACAACAAAGGTTCTATTATTAGATCCATAATAATCTTAATCACAAAATTGGATATACCAAAATTATCCTCGTTTTTTGAGTTACTCAGAGATATAATAACTTTCATAATTCCAATACTTCTTACACCACTCCACTGCGTTAAGAGTTTCTTGGTGCCACTTGGACGATATACCATTTTGTGCTCATTTAACAGGTTACTATATGGTGCACACCTTTTTTTTATTTTCTAATGAAACATTCATTAAATTGATCCGGAGTTATTTTACTACTTCCGTTGTTATATATTTTGGTGTTCTTCGTATCGTTGATAATAGACCAAACAGTTTTTGTTTTGTTGGTTGAATTGAATTGAATATTTTACTGGCTATAAAATCACACTTAACTACTTTAAGTGTATTTCTATACTTCCTTTTAGCATCATTTTACATATATATATATATATATATATATATATATATATATATGAGCTCCTGCGTAGCCTAGTCGGTAGCGCGCTCGACTTCAATGCGAGCGGTCCCGGGTTCGATTCCCGATGGGGGCTCAAATATTTCGGTGTTGACCCAGCATCGTGAGGACAATTGGGGAGCTGCTGCGAATAAAAGACAGTGGCGATCACAGTTAGAGCTTCGGCTCTCCTCTCCCAACCCGTCTGGTCAGCGTGGGAGCAGTAGACCAACTCCTCCCTTCGGGGAGAGGCCTCATCCACTAGTGGATTGAATATGGCTGTGATTTATTATTATTATATATATATATATATATATATACATCCCACTATCATTGCGGCTCACTTACATTTACTATTTGCCGTCATTATGAAACCCCGGTGTTTCTGAGATCCGTATTATTCGGGTCTCACTTTACAAGCCGTGTTATTCGTACCCTACAACGTCCAAGTACCTAAAAAAACTTCACTTGTAAAATTGGATCCGGGATTCCGTTTGATATAAAAGTGCATACAAAATGTATAGGGGAACTGAACATTCCGTGCGTGGCGCTGCCCTCGCCAATCGTATAAAGGTGTATAGGTTTTTCACTCATGCCATGCCTTTACTGGAATCCGCATAGACGTTGGCAAACCTGACGCGTCGTCTAACACATACTTAACTGCGCATGCGTTCATTTCTTCCACCAGTTCTTGCTGTCTGCTTCATCACAACACACAGAGCTCACAGGGTCTATGTGTCTGTGTGTGTGTGTTTGTGTGGTTTTGCACATATTAAAAACAGTGAGGGCTTCTATATGTATAAAAAGATATGGTTGGGTGAAGAGGAAACTTGACCTTGGCGTTCTGTCCGGGAAAGACGAAAAGACATAGGAAGTAAGTTACGAAGCAACAGTACAGGAACTAAGGTCACGAGGGAATCTTAAGTAGTTTTGTGAATTCTTATGGGTTTAGTGCAAGACCCCCTCGCAATCAAAAATTAAATTGTAATAACTCTAAAAGTATAAATGTGAAGGAGAAACTGAAAACAGTTTCTAAATGAGACTCGTTACTACTGATGTTTATGTGTGTGATCATGTGCTGCATAGTGCTTCGAATATGGATGTCAAAAAGTGGAAGAAAGACCATAGTAAGTGTATAATGTACGGTGCTGGACGTGACCCCCAATTTGAGATTATTTCAGTAAAGAAAACCTATCCGAATTACCCTCTACGAGGTCGTGCACTAACAGTTAGACCTATTGTAACAACGATTCGTGATCCTGAGGAGTTCGTAACTAATTTGTTTCAGTTTGCCATGGACCAATTCCAAAGTTGGATTTAGTCTCGATAGCTCTAAGTGCACTGTACGAAAGTCTGTATACATCCCATTTCAATTACAAGCACATCTTACGACGGACAGTATGTTTAGAAAAATCGAAAATGTTTCAACCTCCAACGAGAAATTCTTGTTAGGTGATAATATTACCATTAGGGTTAATTTTACAGATCCTAGCCGTGGTCAGGGCAGGCGTCGTAATGATAAGTATTTACGCTATGCTGATCATGTACAAAACCATATTATTCCAGTACAACAACTTCCGATTTGTCTTGCGTTAGCATTGGTACTGGGACGAAGTAAGGCCGATAAAAATTATAATAAAACTGCTTACACGAAATCTCATCCTGAAAACTGGCATGCTAATGCTATGGAACTGTGTTATTTTGCAGGGGTTGATTTATGTGGTAGTAATGGTGGTAGCTTAGATGACGTAGACATGTTCCAAAGGTACTATGGTGAGGCATATCAAATTATTGTTTACGGTCGTGTCTCCAAAACACGCCAGTACGAAAAAACGTATGTTGATCCAATAGCGAAACGAAAGATTTTTATTCGGTTCGGTAATAACCATTACGATGTCATAGACAGTATTGCAGCCTTCTTAGGAGGTAAAGGGTATTGCGATTATTGTCTCGTTCCCTATCTACATCGTCGCTTTCACACATGTCCCTATCTGTGTAGTCACTGTGAAACCTATCATCCCGATACAAACAGTACAGATCAAACAAAACAATATTGTGACAAGTGTAATCGTACCTTCGTTAATCAAAGATGCTTTGACAGACATGCTGCAAAGGCTAAACGTAAATCTATATGTGATCATGTTTAGGTATGCGCGAAGTGTGGCGTAAAACTTGATTGGCGAAACCGAAAGGATAGGCATGTTTGTGATGAACATTTTTGTAAACGGTGTGGAGAGTATGTAAATGAAAGCCATAGTTGTTATGTTAAACCTGAGCGTCTTAAGCGTGTCGAGGATTTTTTATACATTATCTTTGATATTGAGACGATGCGCATGGATGTGAATGATAACTGTGAGCATGAATTAGTACCTTATTATTATTTGTGTTACATATCGATGTCATCAATGCATAGATACTCATGACAATAGCTATAAATGTAATGTATGCGGTAATGATGATGGTTCTCGTGACTTTACCTTTTATACTATGGATCCGTTTATTACACATGTGTTAAAGCAGGGCCCTAAGTTCACGCAAGTGGTTGCTTTGTCACATAATGCTCTCGGCTTCGGTAATTTATTTGTTGTTCGTGAAATATTAGAGCAGCAGCAATTGGTACCTGAAATACTTACTAGTGGTCACAAAATTATGCAGTTAACAATAAAGAACATTATATTCAGGGACACGTTCCTGTTTATGAGTGTTTGATTAGCAGACCTCCCGAAAACGTTAGGGCTAGACGAATCTTTGAGGAAGGGCGATTTTCCATACCTATTCAATACTGCTAGAAATCAGAATTATGCTGGATTATATCCAGACCTGGATTATTATGATATAGGAAGTAAATCCGAGAAAGATGCCGAGGCTATTGCCTTATGGCATAAGCAATGTGTCAAAAGGAAAAAACCCATTCGACTTTCAGCGTGAACTGTTGGCCTATTGCCAGAATGAAGTACGTATCCTCACATTGCCTCTTATTCAGTTCTCCAATTTAATCGAACGTACAACACAAGGACTGCAATGCTTTTTACATACGTGTACGATAGCTGCTGGCGCTATGATGTTTTATCGAGTCCAGTGTCTTAAAGAAAATACCATCCCTGTCATCTCACCATTAGAATTTCAGCATGGTACTAATCAAAGCAAGCAAGCTTAACTTTGGCTTAGGTATATTGAATATATACATAACGTCAAGTTGCAAGACTATGAACGTGGTGGTGAGGATCAATTTAAACATTTCAAGGTTGACGGATATGATAAAAATACCCGTACTCTATATGAGTAGTATGATTGTTACTACCATTGGCATCAATGCTTAACTCAACTTAGAGATTTAGCTATAGATAAACAAGGTCGTAGTCTCAACAGTCGATATGCAGACACTATGACAAGAGAGGAATTTTTACGTCAGACATGTAATGTACATGTTGTGTCCATATGGGAATGTGAGTGGCACAAACAGGTAAAGACGTCTCCAGCCATACAGACATTCCCTCACGATCATTGTTCAGATATTGAAGAACTATTATGTCCTAAGAATGCCTTTGAAGGGTGGACACACCGAATGTTTTCAAAGCCTTTACGAATGCAGTGAAACGGAACAAATTGATTTTCCCGACTTTACTTCTCTCTATACATGGGTTATGGCTACCCGTCCACTTCCGGTTGGACTTGTAACTGTGTATAAAGGCGCGGACCATGCCTGATCCCCGTCAGGTTCATGAATAGTATTTATAAAGTTCTTCCTAAAACAAATTTGGCCATTCCCATATTACCCTACAATGCCCACAACAAACTATTGTTCGCTTTGTGTAGAACGTGTACGGAAAAGCTACATACATCGGAATGTACTCATACGAACGAGGAACGAGCTATCAAAAGTTTTTTTTCACGCCCGAGCTCTATGCTGCATTAGATGCAGCGTATGGTATTGTGCAAACGTATGAGATTTGGGAATCAGAAATGTCAGTGGACCTTTTTCAGGGGTACATAAGAACGTTTCTTAAAATGAAGCAGGAAGCCTCAGGCTTTCCCGACAATTGACAAGATGAGGAAAATAGACAACAGTATATTCAGGATTGTTTTAATCATGAGTTTATTCACCTTCAGTAGGATAACATTACTAAGAACGAGGTCCTTCGATTCATTGCAAAAATATATTTAAATTCTTTGTTTGGCAAGTGGGCCCAAAGGTGTGATCTTCCACGAAAAAAGGTTGTTACAACAACTCAGGAGTTTGATGAAATTGTGTATGCTCCTCATTTGGAAATCCAGCATGCTAATCTAGTAGGTAGTAAACTTCTTGTTACATATCGAGATTTCGAGTGTCAAAATACGCCTTACGGTTTCAGCAATGTCATGCTTGCTGCTTTTATTTTATCACGGTCGAGACTACGACTGTATGAGGCAATGAGTACTGTCGGTATAGCTCGACTCTTGTATTGTGATACCGACAGTGTTATCTATGTTAGACGACATAATGAATCGCCATTGCTGCCTCTAGGTAATTACCTAGGTCAGCTTAAGGGTGAAGTGCCTGAAGGGTGGACAAAGCGTCGTTTCTGTTTCTGTTCTGGAGGACCAAAACATTATTGTTTCGAACTAAAGGAAATATCTACGGGTCAATTAAACCACGTGATCAAAATTCGGAGTATAACACTTAACAAGCGAACACGAGAGAAGATTACATTCAAGGATAGGTTTTAGGTAGTGAAGGGTACGTATAAAGTAAACAAATCGTTACACCGAATCGTATCTTAGAAAACCTGACTTTCGTGTCGTTTGTAAATCTAAGGTGAAACGCCATGTTGTTGTGCAACAACACAAACAACATAAAATAAATCCTATTAAGAAAAACAATATATGACAGTTCCTTATGGATTTCGAGGTTAGGAACAAAATTTATAAGTAGACACCTGTTTATCTTTTTATTGCAATACTTGTTTATTTTTTACACTTAACATTGGTGGTAATTAAACCATAGTAAACGACTCATAACCATTACAATATTTGGGTACAGGAATGCCATTTATTTACAAAACCAAAGTAATACCTGTTTATCTTCATAGACATCTAATGTTCCTACTAGAGTGATAAGCGACTGGATTGCTTACTCTAATAAACTATTAATGGCGTCGAACACCATGATAACGGACTGAGTTCGGGGTCATTAAAACTGTAATGAGGGCGTATGCGAGAGGTCTAATCTATAACTATGACATTGCTCTTCACGGGAAGAGTCCAAGCTACAGGCATGGTACCTAAATAAAAGGCGATGGTCACCTTCTTTTAACGGACTTGGCTGTAGACGAGAAAACAATGATGAACATTTAATAAGACATTTATTGTTGGTCTTTGCTAAGTAACGGAGTTACATATCTAAACATTAAAAACGTATACAAGAGAAGTCAATACATATCTTTGGGATGGCGTTATGAATCATGAGCCGAACTGAATCTAATTAACAAATACATGGAATTTAAGTTAAATTTAAACTAAGTTGAAATAAGATAAAACAAGATTTTTGAATAACTAAACAGAGCTCCGAATACCAAATTATTTCGAAACAATAACAATACCAATTTAGACAATTTTAGAGTGAACAACTTACCTTGTAATTTTATTGATGAATTATAGTTGTAGAAAGTTGTGATGAATGCACTTTGTAAATTAAACTGTAACTTTCGCAATAATGGTTTAACCGTGTTTAAACCCAATTTGAAGGATTCTAAGTCCAAATTGAAGAAAGATTAGAGATGAATTTCAGTAGTAGATAAACGTATATAGATGACTGCGTCTTGTCTGTTGTCTGATCTGTTCTAAGTTCTAGAGGCATCTCAGCTCTAACTGGTCTCGATGGTTGTTTTTCACTCTTGAAAGAATGAAAGGACATTGTCTGGTTCTCGTGGGAGAATTTCCACTTATTCAAGGTTGAATTAAGTCATTTTCTTGGAGGATATCGGGTCGCACTAGTTCAAGGTGAAGGCTTATTCATTTCTTGGAAATGACGTTATTGGTGTCCACATTACATATTGTCTGGAAGTCGCATGGGATTTTATATAATATTTCATAGTTCTTGTGAGTCAAGGTTGAATCGAGGTATCACACTGTAGTTCGTAATTTAGGAATATATATGAGAACGGAAATGATATCACTTTCACATCTTGTACGTTGCTATGTCATAATGAATAATTACCTTTAAGCTTGATACAATATAGCTACAGATCATGATTCATAAACGTCGAAACAAGTCTTAAACTGTACAAAATTAAATACACTATTGACCAAAATTATAAGAAATAATGACATTAAAATTTGAAAAATGTAGGCATACGACACTACGCATGCTCTGAAAATAGGTTCATCAGCTGCAACAGTAGTTTGCAGATGAAGATTCTAAATAAATCTAAGATAATGTAAATGAAGAATGAACAATAATAATACATAAGAGAAATTAGTTTAAAAAGTACACGGATGCACTGAATAAACAATGTAATTCGTATGGAAGGAATATTGAATATAAAATCATAGTGTTCTTGAAATATAGTGTCCATTAAATAAGCTAAAATCATAAAATAAATGAAGATACACGAATGTTTTTTGTAAAATAATCCAATAATTGTAATAAATGAAATAAAATTGAATGAATATATATTCGACCAAAGTTCTTAGTTTACTTTCATTGAGAGAACAAATGTTAATAAATTATACAAGATGAAAGTAATTATCGACGAAAGTCATTATAAAATGTTCTCTTGAATGTGTGGCTTAACGTAGGACAAAACAAATTCGTTGACGTCACTGTACTTGTACGAGTAACTGAATGTTCACTTGTGTAGATTGTTCATAAGTTGTGAAGCGTCTATAAACTAAGTCTGTTAAGATTTGCACTGGAAGTGTTCTATGACGTTGTCAATTTCGGAAAATTGTTTCTCACTTATCACTTAAAAGTTAAATTCGTTGCACTGGGGCGTTCCGTGTGGAAGTGGGGCGGGGGGTCGTATAGTTGTTGAGAAGGGTTCGATGTAGGTGAATCCAGTGGGGAATTAAAC
Organism: Lepisma saccharinum; assembly: GCA_022664845.1. Taxonomy (NCBI): domain Eukaryota; kingdom Metazoa; phylum Arthropoda; class Insecta; order Zygentoma; family Lepismatidae; genus Lepisma; species Lepisma saccharinum. The sequence continues at coordinate 30,140 of JAGDQP010015844.1, read as the reverse complement.
TTGGGCGGATGAATCGCTGAGGGATGTCATCTTTGGTGAAGTTTCTTGTTGATGGATCCAAGTTGAATGAGATGGAAGCGTTGGAAGCTCTTACTGCCTGAGCTGGTGGGTGGAGTATTCGGGTGATCTCCTGGTTGAAGTATTCATGGAGAGAATGGCTGCAGTATGTATATTTTCTGGATGTAATAAGCTGGATGCATGTTGCTGCTGCTGGAGTTGAAATTAAAGATGGCAGTGGCTGCAGATGCATTCAGGTAGAAACTTCGTGCTTTTTACAGTGTGGAATGATTTCATATATTCCCATGTCGTTAGTGCATATCGAAGGGTTGAAATAGTGAACTTATTGGGAGGGATAAATGAATTAATATGAAAGAATAAACAAAATAATTAAAACAAAAATGGAGAAAAATTAAAACAAGTAAATGTATGAACTGAAATTAAAACTAGGGATAATTGCAATGACTGAAAGAAATGATTAAAAGGTGTAAGTTGCTAACTCTAAAAAAATGGTATATGAATCTAAAGTAATCTAGTATATGGAGCTATACAAACACAAAATTGACTGGTAAATAAAGTCTAAATGAATATTAAAGTCAAGGAAAATGTAAGTTCGTCTTGGTGTTTCTTATGGAGAATTCTATCTCTCGTAATATCGCTAGTATTTGTATAATAGCTAAGAAATCTAAGATCTTATGTCAAAACTAGATCTTTTTAAAAACAAAGTTGAAAGCTCCTCCTTTCACTCCAAGGCAGCATATTCCTCTCTGGAGAAAAGCTCGTTGGAATGATATTAACCGCGCTCTTTCTCTTTTCCCATGATGTATACTTGAAAACTTAACTGTAAATGAAGCTATTGATTTGTTCACGGATGTAATTCATGCTACCTGTAAAGACTTTGTCCCTACAAAGAAATTCCGATCCTCTAAGTATCCTCCCTGGTTTGATACAGAAGCGCGGTCTGTTTTGAAAAATAAAAAACTTGCATGGGAACTTTGGAAGCAACATCCTAATGCACATACTTATAGCTCTTTCTCCCAGATCAGGCGCTACTCTAAGAAATTGCTTAGGGCAAAGTATCAAAATTATATTAACGAGGTAACATCTGAAATATGTACCAATCCTAAAAGATTTTGGTCCCTCATAAACTCAAGAAGATGTCAGTCACGTGTTCCGACAGAGTTAATTTACGATTCGGCTACAGCGGCTGGTGAAAAGAGGGTACATCTATTGAATGAATACTTCTCCAACAATTTCTGTGTCCAATCTCCTCCTTTGCTACTTCCTCAGCTTCAACCGATCTGTTCACATTCACTGTCTTCATTAAGTACATCATATGATGAGGTAAAATATCTGCTTTCTTCTTTACCTCTAAATCGTTCTCCCGGCTATGATAACATTAGTGCTATTTTTTTTACGTAATACTGCTGAGTCATTGACTTACCCTTTTTCTCGTATTCTAAATAGATGTTTTGCCGAAGGTGTATTTCCTTCTTCTTGGAAACAGGCTAATATTATACCCATTCTGAAATCTGGAGATAAGACCCATGTCTCTTCATACAGACCCATTTCTCTTTTATCTATTTTATCTGTGGTGTGTGAAAGAATCATCAAAGATAGACTTTATAATTTTGTCTCACCCTATCTAGACTCTGCTCAACATGGCTTTCTTCCTGGTAGTTCCACTCTTACAAACCTGTCCTTGTTACTCTCTGATGCTACCCAATGCCTGTCCAATAACACACAACTTGATGTCATCTATCTAGATCTTAGTAAGGCTTTCGATAGAATTGATTGTAATCTTCTTCTTTATAAATTAACTCACCGATTCAATATCCATGGTAACTTCCTTTCATTATTGCGAGACTATCTCACTGGCCGCGAACAACGTGTTGTTCTTTCTGGATCATCTTCTAAGTTTGTTCCCGTTCTCTCTGGTGTACCTCAAGGTAGTGTTTTGGGCCCACTCCTTTTCCTTCTATATATGGACGATCTCCCATCTCATCTCTCGTCATCTGAAACCAAAATTCTTCTTTTTGCTGACGATTGTAAATTATTTCGAGAAATCAGATCATTACAGGATGTTGCTGATCTCCAAAATTCCATCTCTGACCTCTTGGACTGGTGTGATGCGTGGAACTTGAAAATAAATCCCTCAAAATCTTCTTTTCTTACTATTTCATTAAAGAGGAATCAAATCCCATCTTCCTATATCATTGATGATAATCCTATTGCTAAAGTTTCTTCTCAAAAGGACCTTGGAGTGGTATTTGACGAAAAACTTCTATTTGCTGATCACGTGACTTCTGTAACTAACAGTTCTATGCGCTTACTTGGTCTTCTCTATAGATTTACAGAAATTAAGGACCTTGATTCATTGAGTATGTTCTACAAAACCTTCATCTCCCCTAAAATTGAATATTGCTTCCCAATTTGGAACATGGCTAGTATTTCTAATTTATCTCATATTGATTCTGTTCTGAACTTTTTTCTTGCTATAGTCAAAAGAAGAATACCATCAGTACGTAGCTTCAGCAAACCAGAGTTATTATCCGTTCTTGGTCTCCACGTACCCTCTTCTCGTCGCAAGCTGGCAGATTTGATGTATTTATACAAGATACTTAACGGTAACCTTAGAACTGGAGAGTTGATATCTAAATTTTACTTCCGTGTTCCCTTGCGAATAACCAGAAATAATAACCTCCTTCATTGTGCCACGCCTAGGTTAAGTATACTGCAGCGCTCCTTATTCCATAGACTAGTAATTATGTACAATAACCTTGATTCAAATATTGATATTTTCGGATCTGAACACACTTTCCATCGAACGCTAAATACAAATATGTGAGTTATTCCTCTTGTGTAGTATAATCGTTATGTTTTTTATCTCAATTGCTGTGTTATGTGTTGTTTAAAATTTAATTTCATGTTATTTAGTTTGTAGTGAAGTTATTTAGTTTGTTGCATTGTTATTTTGTTTCTGTGTAAAATGGCAACTCAAGCTGTATCTGAAACTTAATAATAAATAAATAAATAAATAAATCGGAAGTAAAAACATAAAGTTTCGTGTCGTATATTATCATGTAAATTGAAGGCGCTGTTAAACGTTACCTTAAGATTGTTCCTCTATATAATTAAGTAAATCAACATCGTGGAATTAAATCTCGTAATATATGCATTATAGTCAAATCGAATTGCATAAGGTGATAAATACATAAGGGTTAAATGTTATCGCAAATTAACCTTTGTTTTTTTGTAAATGCTAGATGGAGGAGCTATTGGTATGTTTTAGGCAAGGAAAGGTGGAGGGGAAGAGAAATAAAATGTAGTATTTATGGAAATCCTAAAAGTGAAATGAAGGTGGTGAGACAGGTGTTTTGGCGTTAATCTAAGGAGTCGAAGAAATCGTGTTCTCAGAATTGAAGAATGTCTTGTCGCGTGTCACAATTATCGCAAAACATGTGTTGTGTCTGTGAAAGAGCGAAATCGTTGCTTCACATGGATACCGAACCAAGGGGGAGGAGTTAAATTTACGTTACAACTGCGGAAGGAAGGAGAGGATTATTTTATGAATGAAAAATGTTAAAGATAGTTGCTACGGACGTAGACTGGAGACTGATTGTCTGGACAGTAGATAAACAAAATAGAAAGGGAACTGAAGATGCTTCTTTTAAAAGAGAAAGAGAATGGTGTACGATGGCGGAAGTAAAATTAGATGCGAGAAATAAATATCTTATTACAGAAATAGAAGAGGGGAATTGTTGTTGCAGAAATGTCTGCTGTCCTGGAGTATAGTTAGAAGAAGTGAAATGTCAAGTGACGGTTGGGAAATACATTTACGTACTTTAGCGATCTCTGAAACATTGAAATTAGTAAAAGCGGACGTATTAGCGGAGAATAGTCAAGAAGAATATTTTGTGACTTTCGGAGATAGGAATTTGGAAGTAGTGTCCAATTTACTAGAAACGTGGGTAAGGAAAGCAAAAAGTAGAAATCAATTCGAAGTATTGGGAGCCATATTGTGGGCGAAATTAAAGAAAAGGGTATCGGCGTTTAGGGAAACAAGGGGTAAAAATTTTCTAATTAACGTGTTTCAAAAGGATTTAATAATTCAATTGATATACATGTAAAGTAAGTGAAAGAGATTTGTATATACTTTTATACTGCGGAAGTTACTGAAATAGATGTATGTAAGATTGCCTAAATCAAAGAATAAGCTGTTCAATTCGCAAATACTTATATTACGGAGTTAGATAAATGTAAAATCGGGTGTAACTACTGTTACTATTTACAAACATCAAGGTTGTAGCAATGATTCAAATCAAATAAAGTACATATCTTAATCGTAATCGTAAACTTGGAAGTAATCTTAAATATATTTGAATATCGTATATAGTCATATTCGAGTAACTCAAAATCGTAAAATATCATCTTTAAAATACTAAAATTCATTACTTATATCCATATATCTCATATTAATTAATCGCCGTAAGTTATAGGAAGCAAGGAGGGAACGGGAATTAGCGAATGCGGTACCTGCATCGAATAATTAAATCGATCAATCAGAAAAGTTAAGAATCTATTTAAAATGGCTCGAAATCATTATATATTGTTGTTATGTTATTAGCATTTGGCATAGTATTAGTAGAAAATTTATGGATGGAATTAAAGTGTGCATTGTTAGAGGATGAAATGGAAGCTTTCGAAATTTGAAGATGTAGCGGAATTAAATCAAATTGAAGTGCCAGTGTTGCCGGTAGAAGGTTAAAATAGGTGTTGATGTTACAATAATAAGGAACCATCATGTCTTAAAACCACTTTGTTAGAAAACTCGCAAAATTTTACTGCTCTATTTGCTGTGTGTAACATGTAAAGAAGTACTGAACTGAATAATGCTCGTCATTCTTCAAAATAAATTTCAGAAGATGGGTCAAGGTGAAATAATTTAATCTACAGAATTATGTTGGAATTGTTTCACTTGATTAAAGGACATGGCTGCTAGTTGCCTTTATCTATGATGGAAGAAGATTTATCGAAATATAATTAATTTAATGTGAGAAGAAGTGCAGATGAATAATTCTTATTATTATTTTTGTGATTATCATTATTATTATTATTATTATTATTATTATTATGCCAAAATTATGTTTATTGAAATTTTGTTATGAATCAGGTTACTGTTTTGATGGAATATTCAAAATCGTAATATTCTCAACCATATTTATCGTTAGCTAATCTTCTAGATTTATTCTCATAATGAGAGGGAAATTAGAATGGAAAATTTTAGGGAAAGGCGAAATACGACCAACGTATGTGTGATGTATTAACAGGACTTGTGAAAGGGGTCCCAGAAAGGGTAAGGAAATGAATGGTTAACATACTATCATCTTTAAGTGGTGAAAGCTGAGGACGAACATCATTTAATGATCATAATAAGATAACCATGTAAAGAAATTTCAATAGTTATTCTATTCGATATCTAAAAGTTGGGTGGTACTTATAAGATGTTGGTAGGCTAAAATTTTATCTTTCTTGATTTATTCTTATAATATGTGTATACTTTAAGTAGGGGGAATTATTATTATTATTCTATTTTCAAAAATGAAACAATGGAGGGTCGGACAGTAGGATGTTAAAATTCTGGCAATATATTTTTGCTAAACGAGAAAGGCGGAAGAAATGAGATTAAAACTGGAAATTACGGTATTTACAATAAGTTATATACAAAGTGTTAAAGAATTAAGTATTGTTTAACATTTTTGCCATGTGATCACAAATTAATGAATTGATATCTAACCTTAATTGTTCAAATATGTGTTCTAAAATTCGAGGGTTTTTACATTAAAAAAAGGTTACAAGGTTATAATTTTTATTGACTGGTGTTCAAAGATTAAATTAAATACGAAGTACTGAATTATTATTTGCATTAATGGAGATTGATGTGGCGAACAACAGGACCTAAAAATTTAAGGGAACGTAGATGTCACTGCATAATTATTATATCATTATAAAATATCACTTCATAAATATCATATCATATCAAAATTATTATCATTATCATATCGTAAAATATAGGCTTATTTGCTCAAATAAAATCTGTATAAATCGCTCGTAGTAAAATCGCAAATCAATCATATATCTCATAGTTATCGTAGTAAAATCGCAAATCAATCATATATCTCATAGTTATTATCAAATATCAAATAAAACAATCGTCGGTGCAGGACTTTCAATATTATCATTATTATCTCACTATCATTATTATCTCATATCTCTCATCATCGTAAAATCAAATGTAGAAAATCATGGGCTGTGCCGCTAAATCGTCGTATATCGGAACTTGTATCGTAAAATCATATCTTATCATATCGTAAAATCATATCTCATCTTATTAAAATCATAATCAATTATATTTATCGTAGAACATCCGGTCTTTGCAGCTCGTCGAATTATCATGCTACAGACCAATCAATGATTAAAAATTCAATATTTAAAATCGGCGCTAAAAAATGTAATGGTTAATGAACGAAATCTTTCTGTCTCACTAACAGATTACAGATCCTCACGATCGAAAGGCATTGATATCTCCCAAATTCGAGTTGGCTAGGTTCGAACAGTTAATGAGACATCAAGATAGTGCTCGGAAATATTGAAATTAAGCATTAATTGCTGGTTCAAATGGTCGTAAATTATATCTATGTACTGTCTCTACTCTTCTAAAATCTTGTCGAGATCCGTCGTCGTTGTATATTATTTCTTAAAATCGTCGTCGTAAAATTATTGTAAAACCATGTCGTTCGAAGGAAGATGTTATTGTTACCTATGACTGAAGAATAAAGTGAGGGTTTTTGGGAGGGTTTGATTGTGATTGTTGTTTTCCATCGTTTGGATGTAAGTAAGCTTAAATGAGGAAAGAAAAAAAGCGTTAAATTGCTAAAAAATGAAGTCGAATTAAAAAACGAATCGAAAGTACGGATACGAAACTAGAGTAATAGTGAAATAGTGACTCAAATTAATAGAAACCTATCAATTTATAAATATTTCGTTGTACTTGTTTGCACAATTCAGAATGTCTCAATTCTATGCACGTATTCCTATTTGCTACTGAAGTCTTGAATTCATGTGCAAGAACCGATTCACTTCAAACTGGAAATTTGTCCTAAAAGTATTCATAAACTTATGTTCGTGGTGATGTTAGTTGTCTAGTTTCACGTGAATTTTCACAAAATTAAAATCTAAAGGAGGTTAAATGACGTTAAAGAAAAATTTGGGCAGATAGTATTTAAAGTTGTGCAATTTATTTTCATGCAATGACTGATCTGACAGTCTTAGCACTGTATTGAACGTTGGCCAAATGCCGAAAATGGGTTACAACAATGTTTTGATGTAAGAGGAAAACTCTATTGCGATAAAGAAATCAAATCGATGAGATGAAAAATGCTGCTTAAATACACAAGATGGAAATATAAAGGGACGGGGAACTTTAAATTGTCGTAAAATATCTATAAATTATAAAATCATGCTAATATTATTATGATTATCATTTCTCTTTTTGTCAAATATTTCGAAGATTATGTTTGAAGTACGTCAAAATCGGTGTAAAATAACATAGATTATAAGCAGAAATATGCGGAATTCAAATTTCTGGGTAAACGAAACAGTAACTAGTAAACTGGGCGGACCGAAAATTTAAAATTAACTGCCAAAGGTCTAACATGTACTCATGTCTTCGAATTGTCGACTAAATTAATGTTCCAAAATGAATAACGTTTCCTCAAGTGGACTGTGTTCAGAAATCCATATCGTAGTTTAGCGCAAAGACAATGTTGCATAGATGTTACTAAAGAATTGATCACGGCGCGAAAGATTGGTTGGTACGTACAAGTTGGGTCGTAGTCAGCTGTTGCCTTTGCCGGAAAAAAGATTTATACTCTTTTTTTTGCAAAACAAGGTGGAATTCAAATTATCATTTAAAGGAATAAGTACTAAAAAATAAAGGAAAAAGGTTAATAAAAATCATATCGTCTAATAAAGCCTAGTTATTAAATTCAGATAAATGTATGTGATATCCGCTCTGCAAGGATGTTGTTAAAGATGCTTGTAGGATCGCGTGAACTCACAAGGTTATACATGGACTTGATCTTGTCTATAGACATTGGATCCTTGTCGACGGTGGGAATGAATTGTATGTCACAGATAAGTTATGTTCTCACGTGTTTGAATGACCTAATTAACGTGTCTGAATGTTCGCGTTGTTGGCCTAAAGAGGTTGTTTTAAAATCATGACAGATATATTGTTATGCGTCGAAAGGAGAATTTCTTTTTTTTTGTTTGTGGGGGGGGAAGCAACGTTGAAAAATCATGTTGGTGGCTAACGGCGTAATTAATGAACCAAAATGCGTGAACGTGAATATCATACTGAAAACTTGAAACAATGTGAAAAGAATCTGTTCGGTAAGTTAACTTTCAAAGTACCCTAATTAGTTGTAGTTCAACTTACAAAATGTCAACTTAAAACAAGGAACAAGTCGCAAAATGATAGACCGAGAAATGTGGTATAGATGTTTTGCCGTGTTACAAAAGTCGGAACGAATGTTGAGATAGGACGTATACAATGTGTCTTAGTCTAACTGTTACTTTTCCCGAAGGGCTCTGAAGGTATGTGAACAAATGGAAGAAGTCTTTAAATTTGGAGATTACTTTTGTAAAGGAAAGCGAAGGGCGAACTTGAAATCAAAATTTGGGTTACGTCATTATCGGGATTTAGGGAGAAAAGAAATTATTTCTCTCTCTCGCCTGAGTTCTGTTTTTACATCTTATAGCTCAGAATCTTTTGCAGGGGTTGAATCCTGTGATTTTTTTCTGTTGTAGGAAACAAGCTGAGAAATTTGAGCATAGTGTCGCCGCTTGGTAATCAGTGATTGTCGTTTCTTTTCCTGGGGTGGGTCGTCGTGGTTATGGGCTGTAGAGCAACTTTGTTGAGTAGAAGTTCTAATATGGTTGTATATGCGATTCGTGTTTGTTGCATTGTTACTGGGAATGTAAACCTGTGGTCTACGATTTGGCCGTAATTGCCATTTGACCTGATAATATAATTTGTGGACCGTTGTATCTAAATGAATTAGGCGTTGCATCACGGAACGACAGTGATGATTACAGAAATGTTTCGTGGGGGTTCCATAATCGTATCGACGTTGGTGAAAGCGTGGTCCATTGAAATTGGTATATTGGTTCAACGGCTGTTCTTCTGAATTTTGTGGGCGCGAAAAACAAGATAGGGAAGAACCCATGTTGAAAATTTTGGACAATTAAAAGTAATTAACGTAATCAAATCGTTTCGCGAATGGACGGATGGTGCAAAGAAATCAGGACTTGACTCATAGTCAATTTAAAAATAACGCGGCGCTTACATATTTTGAAAATGAGTCGAGCTATAGGGCGATTGTCGGAATCGAACACACGATTATTAATAAACAATCACGGACGCGTTCCACCATGATAAGCGACTGAGTTGCATACTCTAATAAACTATTAATGGTGCCGAACACCATGATAACGGACTGAGTTCGGGGTCATTAAAACTGTAATGAGGGCGTATGCGAGAGGTCTAATCTATAACTATGACATTGCTCTTCACGGGAAGAGTCCAAGCTACAGGCATGGTACCTAACTAAAAGGCGATGGTCACCTTCTTTTAACGGACTTGGCTGTAGACGAGAAAACAACGATGAACATTTAATAAGACATTTATTGTTGGTCTTTGCTAAGTAACGGAGTTACATATATAAACATTAAAAACGTATACAAGAGAAGTCAATACATATCAATAATGGTTTAACCGTGTTTAAACCCAATTTGAAGGATTCTAAGTCCAAATTGAAGAAAGATTAGAGATGAATTTCAGTAGTAGATAAACGTATATAGATGGCTGCGTCTCGTCTGATGTCTGATCTGTTCTAAGTTCTAGAGGCGTCTCAGCTCCATCAGGTCTCGATGGTTGTTTTTCACTCAAATGTTATACGTTTGTTTTTGAAAGAATGGAAGGACATTGTCTGGTTCTCGTGGGAGAATTTCCACTTATTCAAGGTTGAATTAAGTCATTTTCTTGGAGGATATCGGGTCGCACTAGTTCAAGGTGAAGACTTATTCATTTCTTGGAAATGACGTTATTGGTGTCCACATTACATATTGTCTGGAAGTCGCATGGGATTTTATATAATATTTCATAGTTCTTGTGAGTCAAGGTTGAATCGAGGTATCACACGGTAGTTCGTAATTTAGGAATGTATACTGTATATGAGAACGGAAATGATATCACTTTCACATCTTGTACGTTGCTATGTCATAATGTACATTTAAGCTTGATACAATATAGCTACAGATCATGATTCATAAACGTCGAGACAAGTCTTAAAGTTAATAAAATATAAATTTTAAACTGTACAAAATTAAATACACTGTTGACCAAAATTATAAGAAATAATGAAATTAAAATATAAAAAATGTAGGCATACGACAAGAGGGTGCACACTTTATTTGTAGCATTATGAATAAACAACACCAAGAAATCCAAACGAGTGAATACTGTAATTAGTCATACGTTCGGTATCTGTAGCAACAAATTTTTTGGTTCCTTCAGGTAAAAAAAACAACAAAATTTTTGTAACCATGTTTATATTAAACCTCCAAAACCAACTGTATTATGTTTACATGACAATAGACTTTGCATGTGGTGGTTTTCATGTAACAATCTTGCACCAAACGATGTATGGGGGGCGGTAGTACACTATTTAGTTTAAATGAACGTTGCATCCTGTTTGTTATGCAACTGGTTATTGCACTATGTTCAATGCAATGCGGACGTTTATATCAGGATGTTGTCATGTATGTCATCTTGTAACTGTTTGTCACTAGTTTCTTGTATACTGAACCTAAAGCGTTTTTTTGTTAACTATGCAATAAAGATCTTTATTTGAGTTCGCTTGCTGTGTTTTCATTTTTTAATCCTGATCCCCCGTTGATATTGAAGATCCATGTTCATAGTCCTTTGTCCACAGCACATCGTAAATTGCCTGAACATGTTCGTCATCAACAATCATCTCCATATAGGTACGTATAAAGTGATCTACGGTGATGGCTTGCTCCGGATGCATTTCAACAAGAATACTGTAAATTGAATGATATGTATTGAAAAACGCTAACGTCTCTAAAATTTCATTTTGTACATCATCTGCTAAAAGGCTGGTACAGGAATGTCCAACATTATTATAATCATCTTCAACTGGAACACCGGCGTAACAGTAGACCGAAAAGGAAGGCGTCCATTTATCAATGGCCTGTAAAACGCAATTTACACTCACGTGTGAGTCTGAACAAATACAAGCCCTCTTTGTGCTATAAAACTGAGTTCAATGCCCGGTCCCAACATTGCTTTATACGAATTACCAGCCAATCATCATGCTCCATTGTGTTCTAGTATTAACCAATGAGATTACGATACAAATTAATCCTTGAGAATGTGTGGTACATCCAAAGACCTAATAATGGCTACTTAGTGTAACTCCTTTCCATACTTGTAATTCTAGCATATGAATGCATGCCCGACGTTTGTGACAGTTGCGTCATCGAATTCTGTTAAAAACCTACACCACGTGACGATTATTTTATTCCCAAGCAAATGACTAAGTTGGAAACTCCTATCTGGTTTATCAATTCGACTATTAACGATCAATATCCATTGTATAATAATTCTCTGCTATACTGATCCATTTGTGTATTACAGACACCTAGTCTAATGTCTCTGACATTTATATACGACAATGTCCACTATTGCTAATCGTACATAGGTAAGTGAAGAAGCCCACCAATAAGACATCACTGGTACTATATTTAAGGAAGAGGTGCTGCGTTTATAATATTTTTCATATATGTAACGAGTATTTTGACTAGTTGGTTAGGCCTTGGGGGAAGCTAATGCCGCCATAGCGTTACTACTAATGGATACAACAGATGTCTTTGTACTACAGTTGTATTACGCACTTATTCATCTACAGATTACATAGTATTCTTATGTGATAATCATATTAAACTCCTGCCAGATCAAGTTAATTTCTTAATTCCAAATTAACGTTCGCAATGCTGGGATGTGCATGCAGTACTTACAGTATTAATGTACATTCTCGCTACGTTTGCTGTGAATGTCCATGTTTGCTGTGTACAGAGATCATTTGCTTAAAACTAAAACCTACAGCAAAAACACATCACCTATACCCAAGCATGCTCTTCGTATGTTTTTAACACATAGGTCTTATCCCCATTGCTCCATCGCCATGTTGGACAACATTAGTCTACGAGATGTTAAGGAACATTTATTTGTATTTCTATATACATCCTCGCTTGCAATTTAAAAGCAAGAACGATAAAGTCAATATGCATATTGTTTTCTTGGGTTTCATTGTCCTGTGGGTGTGGTCATACGTTATTAGGAGAGGTGGACAGCTTTTCGTATGTTCAAAAACGCTTATTCTTCATTTGTAACATGTTAGCATCGGTTAGTAAACAAATTAAATACAGCTCATATCCATTGCATGCACATGTTTCCAGTTTGGATGTGCATTTTAGTTTTGTCATCCACAAAGGTGACCATCGCGCAGTATAATCAATAAACGCTGCTTTTATTTGTGTCTACATCTCTGGTGTAATTTTTCAATGAATTGCAGCAAATGGTATAAACACCCTTACTTCCAATTGCCATGAATTTCATTCTCCGCTAGTGTACATTACGAATAGCGTTATAATCATTGTCCTATCTTCTAATGGCTGCAAACGCTGTTTCCTATGAATTTGACATTAATTATCGAAAACAATTTACCATTGCTCCAACATTCAGGAAATGACAACATTCGTAGCCATAGATTCCTCCCCAACCTTAAACAGATAAATATTATTTTAGAGCATGTTCAGTGTTCCACTGCAATTCACAATCATATGAGTTAAAACTGTCCTGTCCTTGAAACCCCTATCGTTGTTATTTATTACTGTTGCGTATGCTATTTTTATAAAACTACCAATATACAACAAGTTTATACCATGAAAGAAAACAGTATTGTGCCATCTGCTTCAACTAGACAGCTTGCGGACAAAACTCCAGCTTACATTTAGCAAAGCCGACAGGTATTGTCTACCCACCCAATACTAGTATACAAATTATTTTTTTTATGTGCAGTTCTAATTGTTTTAGCTTTCAGGTATTATTACGAAATCCATCTTGCAGGTCCCAGGCTAAATGCCTGGACTGGGTGCAATATAATGTTTAACAACGTGTGCAATACGCCTACAGTCACGGCAACGCGACTCACGAGCTCGTTGCTGGGTTGCGTACTATAAAAACCTCTCAACATTAAGGAAAAACGAATGTAGGCGAAAAGTCAAGACCTAGACCGAAGGCAATATACAATCTAAGGATGTTACACGACATCTACTTCATACCGACATGTCATTTCAAAACAATTATTTCATTTCTTTCGTTCGTTCGTTCCTTTTTAAAATAAGACAAGTTAACAGATACAAAATATCTTCGTGATGTTTAACCATCGCCTGAGATACACTCCTTGTAAGCAGTACCAGTCTTTGATCTCCAGACATAACACGACCAGGTCATTTACTATCAAACACTTTTTATGTTCATACTAATCTACGACTTTAGGTATTACGTTCATTGATTACCAGCTCATGGACATGAAATACTAATCCATTACACTTTCTAGGTCAAGAGCCTCATAATATATATCACACTCTATCTAATGCATTTTAAGTCAGTCATATGTTTTTAACACACCCTTAGAATGATCCAGTCAGTGATATCGCATCTTCCATTATGTACACTAAGTGATTCTCATATCAATAGACTAAGTGATGTTCATATTATTAGACTAATGGAACCTCATATCACTAGACTAATGGATCCTCTTATCAATAGACTTCTGTAACCAAAGATAAAAAACGCCGGTGTATGACTTCTGTAGCTCTTTCTACTACACCACTAATCATAAAACTGGTGTGGCCTTCGCTCTTTCATAATGAAACAAATGAGGGATGTTTTCAATCAACTTGTAATATCACTATTGTAAAGGTTCTTCTAACAGTGTAGCTCCCGATTCTAGAGCACCCTCTTTTTCATTTTTGGTTAAATCCTTGTCCAATTTTGTCCCCCCCCCCCCAACAATTGCCCCCCATTCCCGAAGTATGTTTTCAAATTTATGAAGCTCTTATAACAAAAAATAGTCCATTTAATAATAGTTTTCTTCATTTTTATCTTTGTTTGCATTATTGGGGACGTTTTAACGCCTTTCCCTTTGTCCGATTTTTTTCCCCAACACACTTGACCTGTCCTTTGAGCAAATAAACAGTATATGAAAGTATCAAATTGGTTCACGCGTTCGGTAATTATATTGTGAGACAAACAGACACACACAGAGACAGACAACACAAATGCCAATTGAGTCAACTAGGAGACCTCACTGCACTCGGTCAATTAGTTCATCGATTTCGAGTCTTAGGAACGTGTCCAGAAAGAAATTCAAATATCTATGACTATATGTTATATCACTCTTCTCAAAGTTAGAAGTCAAAATAAGCTGAGAAGACGAAAGTATTACTAGTATAAAGGTTCTTCGAACAGTAGACCTCGCGATAAACCTGTGAAGGTTTCATTCGAATTCGTCAGTATTCATTTCTAGAGCACCCCGTTCTCGTTTTCTGGAGCCGCCCTTTTCTGATTCTGCCCAGAATCCAGAATCCTCAGGCAGAACCAATAGCTCAGAATCCTCGAACTGTGTTTTTCTTCAGTCTTTCTGAACAACAATATGTTTTCCATATATGTTGAATAAAAGTGATTTAAGTGCTTTAAGATTTTTAAAAGAAGAAAAAAATATGCAAGTCTCTCTAGATTTTAACAAAAATCATTTGAAACAATGACATGTGTATTATATTTAATAGCCCAGAGGAGGAAATTCCGGAAGTGTCAGTGAGAATTTTTTTCCAGTAAATTTTCTTCAGGAACAATCATATCTCTAGTCGGAGTAACTACCGTGTTTTCTTTTTCTTATTTCAAAAACATTCAGAGATGGTCAATTTAGACCAAGTACCTGAGTGGAGATGGAATGCCTCAAGAATTGCTGCTGATATATCTAAAGTAGGCATCTGTGGTTTGTTACTTGGTTCGAGTGTGAAACAAAATCTGTAAACTACAATTTCAAATGGTACACTGTGCGAAGGAAGTTCCTGAAATTCAAAGTAGCGAAGGTAGGCAACACACCATACAGGAAAGTTTGCGCTTAATCAGTTCTGGAGAGCAAATGAATAAAGTTTCTTCCCCCATCCTTGATGCAGATTTCGCTAAAGTAGTGATTGGAAGAACCTTTACATAGAGAGAGAGACACGCCCCCTCCGTTGCTTAAACTTACTTCTTCGTCCAAAAGCACGAGCTCAATAACTACAAAGCAACATAAGTAAATAATAATAAGACTTGCACTCACTAAAGTTATATAAATTAAAAATGCATACTCCAATAAAGTGTGAAATAACACAATGTAACTGTAAACTGCGTTTATAAAGACAAATATTCTCGTTTAAGTTTCGAAATGAAACCATCTTTCAATACCGGCAAAAGGTAATTGTGCAGAAGTCCTAAGCGTCCTCTGTGGTGTAATGGAATAATGCGTGGAAATGAAAGCATCAGAATTAAATCTGAGGTCGTCGGTTCGAACCCACTCATATTAGCATTCACATTTTCAAACTTACATTTTGAACAAAACAAGTGAAAAATGCCAATTTTACAGAAATATTTTAAATTGCATTCCAAAACTTGAATAAAATAACGATCCCAGAGAAGTTCTAACACAAAAAATTACGTAAGAGATGTAATTAAGGAAAGGAAGCGAATATGTAAGTTAATATGGCCAGCTATCGAGTTCAATCCGAATCCGGCGATTACACAAGACAACATTTTAAAACTTTTCCCCGTAAGTTGAAGAATTTTCCCTATTCTTTACTAACTTGGGGATGCTGATTTCAATTTGGCAATATAATTTTTGTCGCACGTAAGTGTTTTGTGTTGTAATGTCTTTTACTTTTCCGTATATAGAACAAAGTTGCTTGTTCATATTGTCTTGATTCTATGAATATTAACACACTTTAGATCATAACCAGTGATTCCGCCGCCCCCCTGAGTCACCCCTCAAAAATTCTCGAGAACACCCCCAACTTCATAAATTTTGATATCCAAAATCAATGGAAATCATGCAAAACTCCACTTACACCCCAATTTTGACTTTACACCCCTCAAACTGAAAATCCTGGCGGAATTACTGCTAATAACACAGGCTATCAAGCACAGAAATACAGTGATCAAAAATCCTACAAGAGTAAATGAAACTCAATTTGAGATTATGAAGTAATGTTTAATTTAGAGCTTTGAAGAATTGCAAAAGCGTTATTTCGTGTCTACACGCTAAATCAAAAGAGCAGAATTCCCCTCGATTTGAACGGGAAGAGGGAAGATTCTTTTAGAGTGAATTTTTTATCGGAGAAAAGTTTCTGCTTGAAAAAGGAAGGGATTTGTGGTAGCCCATGTGAATGAGAATGTAGACATATTTTTAGTTGAGTTTGAATCTGTTCATTAAAGTTTTCTTCTGAACACGAAAGCGACGTAATAAAATGATGAAAATGGACAGCCTATTCCAAAAAAGTTGACCGCATTGATTAGGCTGTTTTGAACTGAAAATTCTCTAAGTCCAACAGTAAAATCTCTTCGGAAACAGTAAATCAAACATGCAAGGTTCGAACCGTGAAAGGTACGCTGAACCGTCCAAATTAGAAAAAAAAATGTTCAAAACTGTCTTTCTTCTTTTAAGTGCAATAAGACATGTTGAAATGTTATTAAGTGTAGAAAAATGTAACATTCATTGAAATACGTAATGATACAGTATTTCCAAACTATCCATACATCTGAGCACGTGATGGTTTTGTCACCTATGTTTCCATACGTAAAAGAACATCTCCAATGAAAGCAAATACAGCGAACATATTTTTCGCTTTTATAATACAATAAACAAGACAAAGGAGAGACAAAACAACAGCATTAGCAACGTATATGGATGTCATTGTCCTGGACACAAAAATTCAGTCATGTTTCTTCAGAAGGAGTCCTCTCCGAAGGAGCTTGTTAGCTCAGTGGTAGAGCGCTGGTGCTTCTAATTGAGAGGTCATGCGTTTGAAATCCGTTCGGGATAATTCTTTTGTTTGGAATGATTTATTCCTCAAAACATGAAAGTAGATATAAAATCACATTGAAATAAATAAGTTTAATGTGTATTCATACAATAATTTCAGGACATAAGTAGTTATTATGTTTAAAATATAACATCAGAGAGGTGGTGGGTGTTGACAGAAAGTCGATTATATGTGAATGTTAAATACAAATAAATTAAATCGTGTAATAACAATAAATAATTGCGTGTAGTGTATTTGTCTGCAGCTATTTGTCATATGGAAGTTACACCTCCATATTCTCATTTACCTTCTTGAAATAGTCAATGGCTGTCAAAAGAAAATTATTTTATAAGAGAAAAATAGCCAACGTCGGATCATCGCTGCAGACCGCAAGTTCAATATCCCCAAAGTTCACGATCCTCATGAACGTTGAGGACACTAAACTGTACTTTAGTTTCTTTCCACAGGTTTCAGTTCAGTAATCTGAAATGTTTTTATTTTCATATGGAAGTGGTGAGGCTTAAATCTCTCTTGGGCTTGATTCCAGATTCTATGATGAAGAGAAGTTACTATCGTCTTATTAAGTAGAAGGAAACAATCCTGCTTCTACTGACCAGGGCTCGAACACATGTAATTGTCGCATTGGTTTAGAAAGCAAAGGTTTTAACCCTGAGCTAAATTTACAACTAGAAAAGTATTTCCAACATTTTGTGTTATTAAGGCACCGCCAGAGTGAGTCACGCTAAGTGGACCATTTTATACATGAGTGATTTAGATAAGGAAGATTAGATTGCTGTAGGTTAGTCATAGTAAAATTGGGTCATTCCTTGACAAATCATCCAATTTAAATAAAAATGGTTACGTCACCATTTTTGAAAATAAAAATATTTTTCATATGTGGGTTCCTACATACCTGAAGATATCAGAACAACTTTCGAAAGAAAAGTGATGCTTTTTTACTACCGTATTCCCAACATGGCGGGTGACATTTTTTACTCTCGTAGATATGTGAGGAAACCTGCATATCTCAGAAACTATAGAAACTAAAGAGCTGAATTGAAAACCATTGGGTAGCACTTGAAGTGCAGTTGGAAGATGTGGAATCCCGTCTTTGAAAATTAATTTCTTTATTCCAAAAATTAGGCTGAAAGTAAATTTACAAATTTTATAAAATTCGACTTTCAAAAACCAAGACTTTGGGGTGTAGAAGTTGAATAAAATTCTGCAAAATTTGGTCATGTTTAGACCTCACAAAAGAGTTCCTGGCCTTCACACTCTTCTTTTTCCACGGGTGTTCGAACATGGCCTTTTGGGAAAAATGTCGGATTTCGGGCTTAAATATTGCATATGCGTCCTCATGAAACATTCTGGAATGTGGTTTCGAAAATGCTTCGTATGTGACTAACAGTAGAAATTGCAACTTTTATTTTGTAATGGTTTGGTCAATACCAGCGGATTTTCTTCGCTATAAGATGCAAATGCGAATGTGGTATCTTCACGAAAGTTACCATGTTTTAGAGAAGAAGTTGAATATAAGACAGCAATTTCTCTTGTGATGTTTAGAACTATCAACAGGATGATCATGTAGAAAACTCTGTGGCGTTGAATCACAACGCTGTTTTGCTACAGGAAAAATGCCGTATTTAGTTCTAAAATATCTCAAATATGACATCATAAAAATCTGAAAGTTTGTGTTCTCCAAGAAGCTTTGTATGTTCTCAAATCACAATAGAAATGGCAATTTTTATTTTTGAGTGGTTTGGTCAATACAAAGTTGTCCATGGGAGTTAAAAGTGTCCCTTTCAAGCAGTGTAGTAATATAAAGCTGCATATACACATATTATCCAATTAGAAATAAAAGTTGTAATTTTGGTTGTGAGCTGACCACTAACAAGACTACCTTTAAATTTCAGTTGTTTTCTTTTTAAATTAGATATTTAAGTCTGAAATATTGCATTTTTTGCATGTGTGAACCCTCTTAAAAAGAAAGGAATGTAATTCAACCAAATGATTTTTTGAATATAGATACTCTTTTGGTTGGTGTAAACATACAAATAACATAGCCTTAGATTCGATTGTTTCACAGAAGAAAAAATTTGGTCTCTTTGAAGATACTACATTTGCATAGTATCACGCCGGAGATACTCAACTTGCACTGACTCAGGAAAATACTCAACTTAATGCCGACAAAGACAGCAAATCTTCGGGGATTTTCGTTGGGGTGGCGTCGGGGATAGGCAGAACCAAACTAGTAGTCGGGAAGTAGATGGGGGAAGATCGACGTGCAGTCACAAGTGGCGTTTGGTCGTTGAGTCATTTCGGGGTCGCTGTCGGTCTCTGACTTGCCGGCATAGTGGTGAAACTCCGACCATCCTTAAGCACTTGATGGTGGGAAAAGGATGGGCACCCGCCCATTGCCTTAGGTCGGGGAAAGGCTGCTCCCCGTCCATTTCCTGATGGTCGAGAGAAGAGCGAGCCTCCTTTATTATTGATGGTCGGGAAATAAGCGAGTCCTCAGCGACTTCCTGGTGGTCGGGAAAATGTTGAGTTCCGCACTTTTTCGACCGTTTTAATCTAGAATTTTTGTAACTCAAGTATCGGTATTCCTTTGTAAAAGAATTCTGTCGGTAGATTAGAATGTAGAACGATGAAAAGGGGAAACGTTCTTTACATTTGTTAAAAGCAAAAGTGCCTGATGTGAGGTCAGGAAGTTATAATTTGTTCTTAGTACTAGCTGTTGCCTGTAGTGTCACTCTACTCGGAAACCGTCTTCGAATATGTGGTTGTACGGTCTAGGGGATAAAGCGCTGGAGAGTTGTTCTCAAGGTATCGGGTTCGATCCCACCACACACCACCGATCTTTATTTAAAAAATGAAATTACTTTTTTCATTTCTACTTTCGCAATATGCACTTTTTTGCTACCTTAGCGAACATCAGGGAAATAAATTAGTTAAAGCCAGATTATACATAAATTTCAAATATCGAGCTTAGACAGTGTGGCCTGAGCGTTGATATGTCAGTCAGTCAGGATTTCTGTTTTATATGGAGAGAATATTACTATTAGTAGTAGTATTGCCTTTTCAAGATATTATAGTATAAATTCAAATTCCCCTATTCTCAAAAATTAGGAGTACTGACGTATTTTTTTAATCTGGATTTTTTAGAATATTGACCGAGCCGCCGTAGGTCAGTGGTAGAGCGTTGGCGTAGCATTCGGGAGGCCGTGGGTTCAATCTCAGCGGTCTACCATCCTGATTGAGGTTTTCCACGTTTCCTCAATCACACCAGGCAAGTGCTGGCATGGCACCTACAGCAAAGACCCTTGCAAACACCTTCCCAAATCCTTTCCCATCCTCTATCCCGGCCTAATTGTTATAAATAAAGTTCAAATTTAGAACATAGAAGAAAAACTTTTGAATTATTGTTTCCTTTCTACAGAACAAGGCATCATAAATTATTGACTGATTCTGATAAAGATTGTATTTGTTTAAACGTTTAATCAACAACCATTACGTAAAATATTTGCATTGCTATCATACTTCAATATTTAACACCTTCTTGTTTAGTTGTATATCTATATGCTATCTGTATATCTACATGTATCTTGTATGACTTAGGCTGTATTGGCACCATGTTGTTCGTAGAACATTAATAAATATTGAATTACATTATTATTACCACAGTAAATGTAGTGATATTTCACGTTACTAATAAACTGTTAAATAAAAACTTAAAATTTCTAATTCATGTATACTGGGAAACATCGAGTGTCAGGTGATAATAGTAGAGCAGTCACGATATGTTGATGATCCTCAGAATCTAGACAAAGTGACAGTAATCCTGGTGCAAAACTAGGTGTTTTATTGTAGTTGGATTTGCTATGAAGATTTATCTTCGAGAAATTCTGTGTAATGAAGAACAAACCTCCACAACTGAGGGCTTAAAGTAATTCAGTAATGAATATGGTGTCTGTGTTACTTACTACATTCCATTTCAGACTTCTAGAAGTATCTTATTGACGAACGGTTTTCGGACATTTAAACCCGAAATCCGGCATTTTTCGCAAAGGACCATGTTTGAACCCCCGTAGAAGAGAAGGAGTGTGATTCAGGACCATAATTTTTTGTGTGCATACACTCGATTGGTAGGTCAAAATATTACAATATTTTGTAGAATTTTATTCAATTCCTTCACCCCAAGAAATTTGTTAAACATCAAATTTTACACAATTAGTTACTTATTTTTCAGCCTACATATTGGAATAAAGAAATTAATTTTCAAAAAACGTGATTCCATATGTTCAATGTACACTTCAAGAACTACCCAACGGTGTTTGATTAAGCTTGGTCTAACTCTTCTGTTTTTGTTTTTTTTTAGATATTCAGGTTTCCGTACATGCCTACTTGAGTAAAAGACGCCACCCGTCATTTTGGAAATATAGTCACCCCGTGAGAAATAAGGGCATAACGTTTCTTTCAAAAGTGATTTTGATATCTTCAGGTATGTAGGAACCCACACACGAAAAATATTTTTATTCTAAAATGCTCATGTAACAACTGTTTTCTAAAATTGGATGATTTGTCATGAAATAACCCAATTACGTATGTTTCAGTTTCTGGCATAAAGTATGGAAAGAAATGATATTAACATTTCATGCTAATAATAATTTTCATAAAGAAATTTTCATCAATAAGAAAAGCTTTTTTAACAAAGTGAATTGTTATATGCTTTTACACGTATAAAATATACAATGCATATTTAAATCTAGAAAAAGCATCCAGACAGGATTGTTCTGTTCGAAGACAACTGCGTAGATGGAAATGAATATCATTCGTTACCAAACAGTAAGTTTCTTTTACTATTACTAAAATAATAAAAAGATAGTCTACCTTATCTAAAATCACTAGTGTATAAAATGGTCCACTTATCGTGACTCAATCTGCTGGTGTGTTAAAATGACAAATCTTGGCAACATTTCTCTAGTTGTAAAATTAGCTCATGGTTAAAACCTTTGCTTTCTAGACCAATGCTACACGAACGTGGGTTCGAACCCTGGTCAGGTCAAGCATTTTTAATATTAGTTAATAAGATAATAACTTCTCTTTATCAGATAACAAAAGTATAGAATTTGCCAGCAAGAGAGAGAAAAGCATTTCAGACCCATGGAAAGAACTTCTGTCTTCTTTACTGAAGAACAGTTTATTATCTTACTGACTCATCGTTCGTGGGGATCATGAGCTTTAGGGATAGTGAATTTGCTGTATGGCACCTTGGTCCGACTTTGGATATAAAAACATTTACTTAATTTGTATTTTACCTTCACATATAACATACTGACGTTCTGTCAACACCCACCACTTCTCTGATGTTATATTTTAAGCATAATAAGTACTTATTCGTATGTCCTGAAATGCTTGTATGGATACATATAGAACTGAATATTATTATTTTATTTAATTATTTATGCTTTGAGGAATATATCATTATAAAAAATAAGTTTCTAGAACGGGATTCGAACCCACGATCTCACGATTAGAAGTCAAAGTTCTAAAGTAAACATTACTTTATAACCTCAAATTTTGTTTCATTTGCTCTTGTAGGATTTTTGATCACTGTATTTCTGTGCTTGACAGCCTTTGTTATGATTAGGGATTCCGCCAGGATTTTCAGTTTTGGGGGTGTAAAGTTAACATTGGGAGGGTGTAAGTGGATTTTTCATGGTTTCTATTGATTTTCAATCAGCTGTCGATTTTCGAGTTGTGTGACACAGGAGGTGGAGTGGCGGAATAACTGGTTATGATCTATTGTGCAAATATTTATAAAATCGAGACAATATGAACAGGCAACTTTGTTCTATATACGAAAAAGTAAAGAAGTTATGTCACAAAACACTCACATGCGACAAAAAATATATTGCCAAATTCGAAATCAGCACCCCCCAAATTAGTAAAGAATAGAGAAATTTCATCTTACGGGAAAATGTTTTAAACGTTGTCTTGTGTAATTACCGTCTTGAACTCGACAGTTGGCCATATTAACTTACATGTTCACTTGATTTCAATAATTACATTCCTTACATGTTAAAATCGGTGTTAAAATTGGCAGCGTAACATATTTCTTTGAGCTCGTCTTGTTATTCAAATCTTGGAGTGCAATTTAAAATATTTCTGTAAAAGACATTTCTCATCTGTTTTATTCAAAATGAAAGTTTGAAAAAAGCTGATTGTTATATGAAGATACTTGAACCGAGGACGCCTGATTTTAACCTGAAGCTCTTATTTCCACGCATTATTCCATTACGCCACATAGGACACTTCATATAAAGGCATATTTACTGTATATTTTGCTAGTATTGAATGATCGTTCCAGTTCGAAACTTAAACGAAAGTGTTTGTCTTTATAAACGCAATTTAAAGTTGCATTGTGTTATTTCTCTCTTTATTAGAGTGTGCATTTTTAATTTTTTAACTTTAGTGAATGTAATGCTTATTATTACTATTTACTGAAGTTCTTTTCTATTTTCGGAGTTCATGTTTTTCGCCGATGAAGTAAGTTTCAGACATTCAAATTTATGATTGGTTACAATAATCTCGTCATGTAAAGAATAGAATTATGCCCTTATCCAGGGTTGGAGAAGGATCTAAATCGTGTATAAGGCGACCAGAGTATAAATAGACGCGAGGGTGAGGTCGCTAGTGGTTGTTTACATGCTGCACCAGAAGTCTTGCGAAGGACATAAACAGTGTTACAAAAGGTGTAGTCGGGAAAGTATACCATAAAACATACTCTTTTGAAACTTTGCAACTTGCTTATGTATGAGATTACTATTGTCTCTCATTATTGAGTCTGACTGCTTCCTTCTAGCAATTGTGGGAGGGGCCGAAATATCATTTAGGGGCTTAACAGCATGTTTTACGCGAAAGGAAATCACTGGGGCGGAAAGCAAAGGTACTTCTCCAAGGTTAAAGGTCGTTGCATGTGGAAGTCACAGTGCAGATTGTCGACTTGTAACATTTGTCATTTATTGTTATTTGTCCTAAGGAATACCCATTCCAAATTTCAAGTTTCTAACCGTTAACAATTTTCGATTTCTGATATTCCACTCTTTAAGAGGTTTTCGCCCCCTCATCGGGGATGTGGAATCAAAAATTAAGATAGCTATTGGTAATGAATTGAAACAAAGTATTTTCATGTTAAATATCAAATTTCTAACTCCAGTGTTTTCTGAGTTGCACTTCATCCACGTTTAACGACTTTCGGGGGAAGGGGCAACCTTTTAATGCCATAGTTAATATCTCTAGGTTTTAAGGAATATTTTTTTAAATTTCATTTATGGCGTTTATGCATCTAAGGCTCAGGCCGTAGGAGGAGAAAGGATTCGGAAAGGTGTCGGCCACGACCTACGTTGAAAGTTCCATTCCGGAATTTGCCTGGTGCGCCTGAGGAAAACCCTCGAAAATCCTCAGTCAGTATGGTCGTCCGCTGGAGTCGAATCCGTGATCTCCCGAATGCTACGCCAACGCTGTACCACTGAGCTACGGTGGCTCAGTACTAAGGAATATATGCACCATAACTTTATTCTAATCCGTCAAGGGGCGTGGAATTGTATGGGTTCAAACAATCTTTCAGTTATATCTTCAGCCCGTTTATTTACTTTGTTGTACAATTATGCATCTAACCTTCCAAAATTATATTTTATTAACAAAAGTGTGGCTAGATACATAACAACTAAGAACGAGAACATAGAGAAAGGACACAAGTTCATCGGTAAATACTTCATCGGTATAAGAATAATAAAATCACGACAACTTGGGTGGGTATGCAATGTAGCTCGGATGGGGGGAAACGAAGATTATATTCCATCTTGGTTGGAAAGCCGGAGGGAAAGAGACCTGTGGGAAGACCGAGATGACGTTGGGAGGACAATATAAGAAAGGATCTTCGTGAAGTATTTGTAATGAAGATGAGGGAAGGTAGTCAACCAGCCTCTTACGAAGATATCATCCCGGCATTCGCCTGGTGTGGCTGAGGATAAACCTAGACAAAAATGTCACGATGGCCGGTCTCTGAAGTCGCATTCGCGTACCTCTGCATTGCCGCTCCGAAGTCCAGGACGCTACCGCCTGGACCATGAAGCAGGGGTGTAACTACTATGTCGCAAAAGCCAGCAATGCGGAACCCTTCACAATAGCCTCTCAATGGACCGAATCGAACTTCGGCCATGGATATTCTCTTGCGGGGTGGGGACCTAATATGTAGTTACACCTCTGCCATGTAGCCTGGGTAAAAAAGTCTTGTTAGCGTATCTCAAGGTAAAAACTAGAAAACTGTCTAAAGAGATGCAAGAGGTGTGGTGAGAGAGTGGCAAACATATAAGTTTTTTATTAACAGAGTTTATATTTAACTTGCCCAAGTCAACTGTCCTCTTCTTCCCATATGTGGATTACAAGGACAAAAAATATAGCTTCGCAATAATCAATATAATTGTAACTGTAATGTAATTTTTAATATCAGTGTTCTAAAATCAATACAAAACAACCAGCAACAAAATTTCTTGGGTGGCAACACTTCAAGCGAGAGGCGAAGAGTAGTAACACATCTGTGCGTCTTTATTGTTTTGGCATGGTTCATCGGTTGTTCCAAAACTTGCCACGTCTATTCATATTCTGGTCGCCTTATACATGGTTTCAAACTAGGGGCGTGACTCTCTCTTCATAGGTCCCTCCGATCACTGCATTTGTATTTTCCGGAAGGAACGTAAGGGGGAACAGATATTTATTACTTGTCCAGAACTGATTAAACCGCAAGATCTCGTGTATGGTGTGTTGTTGCCTACTTTCACTACTTTGCATTTCAGGAACTTTTTTGGCACAGTGTACAATAAAATCACTACGTCTTACTGTACCTCGAAACACTTTTGACACCTCATCCTTGTATTCACTTGCTGAACATTCTAGTACAGCCAGGTTGCCGCAATATGAGCAAGCAATATTTTTGAAAACCAACGTTTTCTCTCTCTCTTCATTATCTGAATATTTTTCTGTCCGTTCATTTTATTTGGCAGATTGTAAAGAAAATAGTCTTACTCAGTGAAATTTAGCCATGCATTAAAATTGCGTCCTGTTTACGTTTTTTTCTTTTTTGTTACTTAATTCCTTTTGTCTTTATACACTATAAAACAAACCTACGTGCAATTTTATATAGTGTATAGCCTAAGAAAAGGTCATTTTATCCAGTGTATACCTCATTGAGTCGAACCAGTCAGGAATGGTCGAACATGACAAGATGTCTCTCTTTCTCATTTGGTTCATCGGCGACAAAGTGTCTCTCCGACAAACTGTATCGCATTCCTGAGAAGGGACACTTTGACGGGGTCGAACACGACAAACTGTCTCTCTTCCTCAATTTGGTTCATCGAAGATACATTTTGTCGCCGAAAAACTGTCTCTCAAAATCAGGTCCATTTTGTCGTAGAGACACTTTGTCGGCGAGACACTTTGTCATCGTCCCGTCTGAACTACCCGATAAGCAGAGTACGGATAGGTAATAATATGTCAGATAGTTTCAAGATTCGCAACGGATTGAAACAAGGCGATGCCTTGTCACCATTACTGTTTAACTTCGCGTTAGAATATGCGATTTTAAAAATTAAAGGGGACAAAAAGGGATTATCACTGAATTGTTTGAATCAACTATTTGTATACGCGGATGATGTAGATTTAATAGGGGACGATATACAAAGCAAAACTGATGTCTTAGTAGAAGCGTGCGATTACATAGGTCGACAGGTAAATATAAATATACCAAATTCCATGATGACAAGCCGAAAAACAGGGAATGAAGAAAATAAGAACATAAAAATTAGGGATGAAGTCATAGAGAAAGTATACAAATTTAAATGCTTGGGAGCTTATGTAACAAGCAAAACTGATGTCACGGAAGAAATAAAACTGCCGCTTAGTATCGGGAAACGCATGTTTCTATTAAGTCCAAAAACTTCTAACATCGCGATTAATATCAAGGAAATTGAAATTGAAAATATACAGAACAGTTATTCTGCCGGTAATATTTTACGGTGGCGAAAGTTTGAGTACGACCCTAGCAGATAAACATAAATTACGAGTATTTGAAAATAAGGTTTTGAGAAAGATATACGGGCCGAAACTGGCCGAGATGACTGGAGAGTAGAGGAGACTGCATAATGAAGATGTTGTAAAAATAATGAAATCGCGACGACTAAGATGTGCAGGCCATGTAGCTCGGATGGGGAAAAAACGAAGATTATATTCTATCCCGGTTGGAAAGCCGGATGGAAGGAGGCCATTGGGAAGATCGAGATGTCGTTGGGAGGACAATATTAGAAGAGATCTTCGAGAAGTAGGCGTTCGTGATGAAAACTGGCTTGATATTGCCCAGGATAGAATCCAATGGCGAACGTTTGTAACTGCAGCGATGAACTTGCGAGCTCTATAAGCCATAGAGTTTGTTAGTTAGTTAGTATATATATATATAAGTCTCAGCCATATTCAATCCACTACAGTATGAGGCCTGACCAGACGTGTTGAAAGAGGAGAGCCGAAGCTCGTAACTGTGATAGCTACTGTCTTTTATTCGCTGCAGTTCCAGCATAGCCTAGTCGGTAGCGGGCTCGAGTTTGCACTGATTAATTAATTACCCTTTAAATGTAAGCTTTAAATCGATTCAAATTCTAGGTTAAATAGAAAGTAAGGTGTCAAAATAACTTATATATCCCTTTCCAAATCTACTAGAATAAACGGCGGCTTATCCGTTACACAACTTTTACTTGTACAGCTATGGACATAAAGATTGTCGCATGTCTTTAGAGATTATTTCCCAAATTCCCAGCTATTTCTCTCGCAGAGGGAAATTTCTCGCAGTTGAGGGAAGTTCCCTGACCTTGAAAAATATGAACATAATCCGACATTAAAGCCCATTACAGAACAATTGTGATATACGTATATTGTAATTATTTGCACAAACAAATAAGGGATTACAAATCAAAGAGAAAATTTAAAAATAATATCAATAAATTAAACACTGAATGTCGTATTAATCCATAGTCTTACATTGAAATCTAGTAAAAACACTTATTGTTATTCGGTTAATAGGATGGATCAGTGGTTATCGTGCTCGACTCATAATGAATTTTAATTTTGTCATGGGTTCGAATCCTGGTCGTTGATCATATTTTGTAATTGTAGATTAATATAGATAATCTTCACTTTTATCATTTTTTAAGTTTGATATCTAATTCAACTACGATACTTTTATATTTTACTGTTAATTTTAAAGTTATTTCAAGAAGCTTTCTACCATTCTTAGTTAGGAAACGTAATCTGAAAACTGATGGGTTTCTCCTTAGAAGAACCTAAGAATGTAATGTGTGTCCAAAATGTTCATGAATAAAACAATTTAGTGATTGCTGATTTCATTTGAACACTAGTTTTAATTGTCCCTGCTCTCCTGACAAAATAATAATTAATGAGATCAGAAGCTTCAAGTTACTTCTTGAATTTAGGTCATATTAGGTTGGTTTACCTAGCAGTTGGGGCTGTTGGGGCGTCCCATTTGGGTTACCAAAACTTCTATTAAATACTGCTGGTAACGATAATACAGAGTAATCCATATAAACCTTGAAATTTCAATTACTTATTTATTACTTCCTTGTGGAAGTGACAGTGAATTTGAGATTGCATTGTATTGTTGAATTGGCTCCAGCAGAATCCGTTTAGGGGCCATCGCTGAAATTAAAATACGATTATCGTCCATCCTATTAAAAAAGTTGAACAGTGAAGGCCCACTACATAGGCTTTATTTCTGTGGCCTATGCTTTACTATTTCTACCACTACATACTACTTCCACGGATAACGCTGCTTTCGGTCCCTTAGTAGCAAAACTATAGCAAAAGGGACCTTCTATTCCCGCTCATGGTGTCAGTCCGTCCACCCTTGGCTAGAAATTAAATCTCAGGAACTACAAGTTGTAGAAGATGCTTGAGATGTCGTTGGAAAAGTCTTAGACCAGCTGAGAGCCCCTGGAACCGTTTGATTGGTGCAGTGGTTCAGTATTGCCAGCCCATTTTCTATAAAAATCAATTGTTCAAATTCTTTCCATCAGTTAGACCTACCTACCTGTACCAAACTTGGCATTAACATTATTCGACGCAATGCAAACATACTGAGAGAGTATACGATGCCAAACATTCTCACTTACTAATGTTGTCAGCCTATTTAGTGTGGGGTTGGATGTCTGCCCAGGGATTAGGTTTCTTACACAGGATTGAAGGTCATTTAAAAGGTGAGCAGTATATACATATCCTTGATAATGTAATGCTGTCATTTGTCCGTGACCTTCAACCATGTGAAGTAATCACTATGCAACATGACCGGGCATCCATCCACACATCAAAACCAGTACTACGCTGGCTTAGGGAACAACATGATGTTCACGTTTTAGATTGGCCTGCTCACGGAGCCGATCTGAATGCGATCGAACATGTGTGGTCTGAGGTCAAGCGAGTACTGAGGTAAAATTGGCCTCCTCCAACAACTCCAAATGCTCTCTGGGATTTAGTCCTCGAAGCGTGGGAAGAGGTAGCAGAAAGAGAAGGATTTTGTGAAGATCTTGTCAACAGTATGGAACAAAGGCTTCGTGCTGTAATTGAAGCACGTGGTAACTGGTCGCGTTACTAAATTTACTTATAATCAACCCTTTTCAGGGCTAAATAAACTTATCCCTATCCCTGTTGTTTAATCTGATAAATAAATACAAAATATACGAATAATAAAAGCTTAAAAACAAAACATAATCTGGATGGGATCGATCCAGCAACCTACCGCATTACTGTCG
>JAGDQP010015843.1:24028-41774 GCA_022664845.1 Lepisma saccharinum | reverse complement strand
ACCTGACGTAACTGAGGCCACACAGTGTCCTCCTTTTGAGATAGTCTCAAGGGATCATAAGATTCATTGGGTTTAACATGACAACCCACAGAAATCGGCGTAGGAGTTTCCTTAGGAAATTCAAACCTGAGATCTCGATCAAATTCGGGTTGTTGAGAACACGGAATTTGTAAAGAAGAGGCAACAGAAGGATGTCGATACTTAAAAGGTTCAGACCTAAAAGGAAAAACATCATCGGTCACCTCCTCATGCCATGTTCGCTTTCCCAACATCCGACTTTGATCGACACGTCTCCTATCCTCAAACAAGTCCTCGCTACGGGACGAAATCCTAGGCATATTCGTTCCAGTCGTAGTAGTCAGCGAGTACACTGGTTTACCTTGACTTGTCGTCACTACAGAGGTGGTAGTCATGGAAAGTAATCCTAAACTGGTTACAGGAATAAAAGTAGAGAAAGGTTGAGCTTCACTACTCACTATCGGTTCTTTAAGACAAGTTTCCCTGTCTTCAGGTTCGGTTGCGTTAGTACGCAGCTTTTCAACTTCGATACGCAAACTTTCCACTTGGGATTCGAGAGACTCGGTTTTCGAGGAAACACTCGCGATCTCGCTACGTACTTCGTCGTATCTCGCATTCATGTCATTCACAACGCTATCTATTTTCTCAGACAACTTAGAACCTTGCACATCAATTTTACTTTCAAGATTACGCATATCACCTTTCATATTAGCACATATTTCATTTTTCATCTCGGTAGTCTGAATAGCTATTTTATTTTCAAGGTTAGAACAAATTTGGCTTTCAAGGTTAGTACAAACGGTAGTTTGAATAGCTATTTTACTTTCAAGATTATTCATCATTTTAGTGAGCGCATCCAATAAAGTACCCTGATTACTGATACCGGTAGGTTCGGTTTCGTTAGATTCGGAATCAACGCGAACTCCGTCCCCAGTTTCATCCTCGACTGTCCCAGTATTACTTGACCTACATGCCTTGCAAATATATCGCGACTCTAACAGAGGTTTCAAGTCAGCCGCTATTCGCTCACATCGTAGATGCTTTTGTTGCATGCAAGCAGTACAAGTCATTATCGCACCATTGCGATTACAGCATACAGGATGATAATCCTGACCATCAGCACTCATGTTATCGTCACTTAAAGGATTACTCATTATATTAGTACACAATATCATGTAACAAGGAACCACTATTAACGTCCTCCCCACAAAATACCGGAAGTTCGATTCCAATAATCAATGCCACAGTCATCCAGTTTCCACTGTACCTAACTTAACAAAAATTAACCTAACTCGACGTAAGCCACTATTTCCACAAGTACGCAAAGAAAATAATAACTAGTAATTCTCCAGTCACTTTAATATGTAGTTCATAACGAAACAACCTTTTCCTCTCAGTAACGTTTATCGGCTTTAATAAGTGCAGTTTATATAAAACTCAATTTAGTTTCAAGCAATTGATACTTTTTTTTTTTTTTCACAAAAGCGTAGAAAAGCACTACGAAAAACAGAGATACAGTCTCACAAATGAAGTGCCACAGCTTCACAAATCCTGGCTGGGAATCGCCAAAAACTGAGACGCAACGCAACAGGTTTTTGGCAATCCTGGCTGGGTCGCCAAAAACTGTAACAGGCACCCCCAACCTAATGATCCCAAAAGTGGATCACACAGACAAATAGGGTCGCCAGGAGCCTAGAGTACCCACGCAACGCATCTAACCTAACCTCTAGCTCCAAACATTTTCTACACCCCAGACGAGCGGCGCAGAAATGCCTTCCAGATTTAAGAATATCTGGGAAAGAGGATTCCAGATCCTTGTGATCACTGTAAAAAAAATAATTTAGATCGAGGGAGGAAATACCGGTAAGGCGACACCTCCAATCTTTTAATTAAATCGTCAGTTCATACTCTGAAGTACCAGCTGGTTCAGATTAGCGACAGATTAAGAAAGAAAAACGCAAATCTTTACTTGGGAAATAATCTTACGCAAAACGACTCATATGTGACTCATACTATGTCTTTACTCACTTCGAAGTCTACAGGGTGGCAAAAGACCATGTCTTACCTTTACCTTAGTAGGGCCCACACCTGTAGTCTGGAATCGCAATTCCTGAAATAAAGACGAACGAACACAACGAATGACGGTCGCAACTCAGTCCAAACGTAGTGTCATAACGCAAAACGCAAATAATATATATTAACACAAATCACATGCTGGAGTCACTTCATATTTCAACGCAGAAATAACCAGAAATTCAATATATAGTTCCTTTCCCAAGTCATCACTTCTCAGCTGGCGAAAGAATCCTACCACTGGTCTACAGATTTATGAACCGATCTAATCTAATTAAATTAACATCACTTAAAACGATAGGTTTACCGAAACACAGAAATAATGAGTATCAATTGCTGTCAACTTCACGTAACAATTCATAGCTAATTTCCAATAGATATTAAGTTAAACATTAAATAACTCACTGCACATTATAAACATTATTAAACACTGTACGAGGATTATGAACTAATGCCTTATATCGTACCTGGTTAACTGAGAGGTTTCTACACTACGTTCACTGAACATAAACTCAAGATTGTTTTCGAAGAGATATAAAAATTTCATAATTTCAATTTATTGCTTAGAATGTACATATTTCACGCTTTCGGCTATGATAATTTTATCAGAATCTGAACAGAATTACTGTTGCATTGTAAAACAAACAAATTTGAATCGCTGGTATACATGAATTAAGCAGATCCGAAAGTTATGTAGTCACACATTAATGTCCATAATTTCTGTAATAATTAACAAATTTTGTTGACGTTTTCACAAATTATTTCCGAAATATTGTTGTACAATTTGGAAAAGTTTTAGTACAGTATTACTTACACGAAAGAAGTTCTAGTCCAAAATGTATGATAATTAAAGAATCACTTTAACCTTAATATTTTTGTGACGTCATTACAGACGATTACTACGTTATACAAAAGACGTTCTGAATAAATTTTGAGAATACAAAATATTGTTATAAAATATGATTTTTCATTGGAGAATAGTGGCTGGAGTTGAAACCAAAAATTATCGAACCATGTCGAATAAATTATAATTTACTATTAGCGTCAAAACGGTACGCAAAAATAATCGAGCAGACATGTTGCTAATTTGATCAAGTAAGAAAAATATGCGGTAGCTGTCAAACATGGCTAACCGGGAATTTCGAATAAATATGGAAAAACGGGAGACGAGAAATTGGCATATGATTATTGAAACCTAACGGACCGATATTTATAATGCAAGAATTCGGTCAATAGCGGCCCCATACTAAAATTTAGAACATATCGAACATATTAATAAATAATCTCAAAACAAAATATATAATTTAATGAGGTGAAAATTCCGAAATGATGACGAAAAAGTCCTGATAGCACTAGTATCGGTTTTTATTCTTCTTAATACGATATATTATATTCTCCGGTATGGACGAAATCAAAAATTATATTAAATTTAGTTTTTACATCTACCTTTCGTAGACAGGGCTTAGGAAGTACAGGTGATGGAAAGCCCATGCATCTGGTCGCTTCGGTTTACAAATTGGAACTAAACTAACATGGCGTGGGAGAGCAGTTCTCCCAGCAAACGGAGAAGAAGGCTGATTCACACCAATCAGCAAAAAACAAGTCACGAAGCATTGACTAGGGCCAATCAAAACAAGCGTTAGATCCAAGTCATTGCTGCGTGACTAACGAAAACCTGGATGGGTAACGATAAAAAATCCAAAGAAAATCCAAGCGGAAAACGCTCAAAGAGTCTAAAACCAACCAAAGAGAATGAGCTAAAGAGAACACACTGAAGGAAACAAAACGGAGACTAAGAAAATAAAAGGGGAGAAAAATAAAAATAAAAAATGGAACAGCAACTAGGCTGTTACAGTACCATCGGTACGAGAACCATCTGGCTGTAGCCGCTCCGACGGTAAGACATCTGATGGAATGACCCTAGTTCCATGGAAAAGAGAAAGACCTCTATTATGGGATTTCACCTGCGCTGATACTTTCGCCATTCTTGTTTGAAAGCAGGTGGTGGAGCTACTCGTAGAGAGGCCGATAAAAATCGGAAATACTCTAATCTACTTGCTCAGTTTATTTTTGATCAAGTGGTACTTGGGGCGATAGCAATTGAATCAAGTGGTACTTGGGGCGATAGCAATTGAATCAAGTGGTACTTGGTGCACGGCAGGCCTTAATTTTATTAAAGAGGTTGGTGGGCGAATACAGATCGTTTCGGGTGATGCCCGCGTGACCACCTTTCTAATCCAGCGCATCAGTATCGCAATTCAGCGAGGGAATGTATCTTCTATTCTTGGTACGTTGCCTCCTGGGAAGGCATTAGATGAGATTTTCATCCTTTAAAGTTGTTTTTAAAGATTTTATTCAAACTTCGCTTTTTAAAAAAATAACAGTAAAAGTTGTATATAATTGTTTTCAATATTATTATGCATTTTTCAAAAAGATAGAATGTTACTGCACATAATCAGATTATATTTTTATGTAAATGTAAATAAAACATTCAAACTAAATCAAACAATTAACTTTTCAATATAAAATAAATTAACAAGCAACAATCACCTTTCATAATTAAACTGAAATTAACCAAAATATTGTCAGTTCATATAATTCAATGACAAAGCTAATCAAATCGTTGTTTCACATAAAATATCATACGTATCTTGACTCCATATTGCCCCTGGTTACCACATCCAAACCTAGATACCATCCAGGTACCATATCACAGGTACTAGGTACAAGTTGATCAATGTACCTAGGTACAGGTACTGATAAGTGTACCTAAGATACTTTCTTAGGTACTTTTTAGGTACTTGACCCAGATATTGCTAAACAGGGCTGGAAATGATATCAAGAACTAAGAGGATGCTGATCGACTAGAGTATCACTCCTATATGGTTACATGTCATAATAATAATAATTATACTAAACACTTATTATTGAGCAGGATATGTTCATTTAAAGTCTGCTGTCTTATCTAACTCTTGTTTAAAAAACGGGCATTTTCCATGCAGCATACTGTATATTAATAATATATACAGGAATTAAAACAAAGGAAGAAGTCAGAAAATGTTGGAATTTAAATACTAAATTGATAGATCATTAATAGAAATATCTTTCTTCTGCGTAAATAAATCTTTCACCTTGCTTTTAATTTATATATTTTGTACGTTTTTTTTAAGGGCATTCGGTGCTGAGCATGAATGGCGTCCATTGTTTCTTGATGCAGGGTGGTAATGTAATGCACCCAAACATTTCGACGGATGATAGTACAAAAAACAATAACAAAAAAATCTTAAATCATCTGGGTGGAAATTCCGCCGAATTTCGGATCTATAGGCAAATGAACTGTAGATGTTCAAGTATCCAATAGAACTAACGGCAGAGCTCATGCTGTATGCTATCGTCAAAGACTTCAAACTTGCTCCATCTAAATTTGTATATTTCAAAATTGTGCTTTGGGTGCGCAAGGGATTTCTCAGAGGAAGTAGGCGATTCCCATATATTCTCTGAAGAAAAATTGCACACGAACTATTGTTACCTGCAGGGAAGAAAATTTCTGAGAATTTTTGGGAGTTCCTTGCGCACTCAATGCTCGAATATACATTTTTAATAGATCTGGTTTGAAGTCTTCGATGATAGATAGCATGCCAGATCAGGTCTACCATTAATGATCTTAGAAATTTGAAATTGTAAAGTACATCTCTCACTCTTTCGGAAAACATTCAGCTCTGAAACACGGCGGAATTTCCGCCCCGATGATCAGAACTTTTTTTCTGATTTTCGTTCTTAAGACTGAAAAAGAAAATCAATCTGAAATCGTTCTTGAGATTGAAATAAAATTCAATCTGCAAGAACTAGTATGTCGGACCTAAAAAGACAAAGGTTTCGGGAACCCATTACACAGCCTAAACGGCAGGAACTGTAAAAACGAAATTTGGTATGAAGGTAGATCATCACTAGTAGACTAAGAAAATATTACATAATGTTGAAAAAGTAGCCATCTTGTATCCAAAATGGCCCCCCAAAATGAATTTTTCATATGATAGGCCACTCACAAGGGACCATTCAATTTTTGACAATTCGATTTCGGAAAATGCTTGCTATCACCGGATTCAGTACTCAAAGAGACCGAGCTTGTAGCTGCAGACTGTAAACAGGACCGGAGATAAAGGGGTCAAAAGTTCGAATACAGGACGCAGAAAGTGCCTATAAACACCATGTAATTTTGAAACGAGTGGAGGAATTGAGATCAAATGTGAGGTATGAGTAACATGTGTGAAGCTCTACTGAATAGGTGTAGTGCGCAACATGTCGACCATCTTAAAAGTCGCCATATTGGATTTATCGAAAAGAAATAAACGGGAAGGAAGGCATGTGGCATATCATTAATTAAGGATAGCTCCATCCCAGAAATTCAGATATGAGGTTATTTGTTACCAACCTTTATTGCGTGAGAAGGTATGGATCCTGGAAGTTGTGAAAATGCGAAATTTACGGTTTTGGCTTCTGATTGTTTACCTTTATCTTTCTTCAAATGTGCTCACTGTTGTTCCCATGTTTCTCTGAACCATACAATCATTCTTAAGGTACACAACAGATGCAATTAAACGTGCATCACATCTGTTGTAAATGGACGATCAGCACTAATTACTCGAGAACTCTGGACACCATCAGGTTTTATATCGGTTGTTCCTATGCACCTTTCACGACTGCCTTAACATAAAAGTTTCTTATCAACAGCAATAATTCGAACACTGTGCCCACAGCACTACTTTGCTCATGTTCTTGGCTCACGTTACATACACTGAAATGACAGAAGCCAAAACCGTTAATTTCGTCTTTTCACAACTTCCAGGGTCCATACCTTCTTACACAATAAAGGTTGGTAACAAATAACCTCATATTTGAATTTCTGGGATGGAGCTATCCTTAATTAATGATATGCCACATGCCTTCCTTCCCGTTTATTTCTTTTCGATAAATCCAATATGGCGACTTTAAAGATGGCCGACATGATGCGCACTACACCTATTCAGTAGAGCTTCACACACGTTATTCATACCTTACATTTGATCTCAATTCCTCCACTCGTTTCAAAATTACATGGTGTTTATAGGTGCTTTCTGCGTCCTGTATTCGAACTTTGGACCCCTATTTCTCCTGCTCTGTTTACGGCCTGCAACTACAAACTTGTTTTTCTCGGTTTCTTTGAGCACTGAATCCGGTGATAGCAAGCATTTCCCGAAATCGAATTGTCAAAAATAGAATGGTCCCTTGTCAGTACTTCCAATGATGTTCAAATGCACAAAATGTTTAACTTCATGAAGAAACCAAGTAAACAGAGAAGTGAACACATTATCTGAAGGAAGCTCCCAACATGAAATTTGTTTTTAAAAATATGCCAGATACCTAAGGTATTAGGTAGACCCCTAATAAAATACTATGATACAATAATTTGAAAAGTAAATAATTCTTTTAAAATTTATGAACCGGTATGGCTGCAATGTTCAACTCATTGAGAACCTAGACAAGATCTTAATTTCTGTTATTCCTGATTTATTTCTCCAGTGAAGGAAAACGAAAATTAGCGCTCGAACGAGAAAAAGAAAAATTAAAAATAATTAAACGTGACTAATTCATTTCTGACAAATGGAAAAAACAATGTGTTGCGAAACATCAAAATATAATTATTTTTGTTCTTAATTTATATTTATTTATGGATCTTACAGGCAGCTATGGGATAAGCTTGTGATATGTCAGAGGGATGTCGTCCTTCGGGAAGCACACAGAAAGAAATAGCGGTGTTGATTCAACACTTTTCGGTGTCAAAGGGTGTCTACCACTTTTCTGTGTTAAATCAACACAAAAAGCGGCATTGATTTCGGTTATTTAACGCAATAGATGTGTTGTCAATGCTCCTTCAACACAATGGAGGGTGTCATACTAACACTATCACAGTGTTAAATTAACCATTTATTGTGTTGATTTAACACAGAAAAATGGTGGCCACCCTTGGACGCCGAAGTGTTGAATCGACACAGCTATTTTTCTTCTGCAATTCTTCGAGTACAGCTAGGGTTAAGTTAACGGCCATGACCTTTTGTTTAGATATTATATCAAGATTCGATTGGTGAAACTGAGAAATTCCTTGGAAAACCTCGGTCAGTGTGGCAGACAGCAGGATTCGAAGCTACGTGGCTCCCCGGTGCCG
The DNA here is from genome assembly GCA_022664845.1 of Lepisma saccharinum. Taxonomy (NCBI): domain Eukaryota; kingdom Metazoa; phylum Arthropoda; class Insecta; order Zygentoma; family Lepismatidae; genus Lepisma; species Lepisma saccharinum. Next base: position 33,481 of record JAGDQP010015843.1, on the reverse strand, counting down.
ATCCAAAATCTCAGATAATGTATGTTACCAATGCATGTGTGTATTAAAAGTATTGTACGTCTGTGATGCTCTTTTGATCCACACAGAGTAGTTTATTCCTAATAGGATTACAAAAGAAACATTGCATCAAACGTCCAGTAACTTGTTAGCTTTTCTTCGGTACCAGTTGTGTAAATATGAAACCGGACTTTGTGCATAGACGGCGTTAGCTGTCACTGTGGTTACAGTAAAACTACGTCCTTGGCGCCACTAGCTTGTTTTGACTGCTGATAACGATTTGCAACTCACAACCAGACAAGTTTCATGTCATAGTGTAGTGTTTAATAGCGTTGAACATGGCGCAATTTGTACGTACAAACTACGATGTGCGGACAGCATTGATTTTTTGTTACTATTTGAAGAAAATTGCTGCAGAATCGCATCGCATGCTTGTCGAAGATTACGGTGATCATGCTCTTGGTAAGTCACAGTGCTATGCGTGGTTTACAAAATTTAAAAGTGGCGATTTTGACGTGAGAAACGAAGAACGTGGAAGACAATTGAAAAAGTTTGCAGACAGCGAATTGCAAGCTTTGTTGGATGAGGATGACGCTCAAACGCGACAACGACTCGCAGGTCAATTAAATGTGACACGAGAAGCAGTTTCTATACGTTTAAAAGCCATGGGCAAGATTCAGAAGGTGGGAAAATGGGTTCCACATACATTGACTGAACGACAGAAGGAAAACCGAAAAAACACTTGTGAAATTCTGCTCGCCAGGTACAAAAGGAAATCATGTGACGAAAAGTGGATCTATTTCGAGAATCCTAAGCGTAAAAGATCATGGGTAACTCCAGGAGAACCGGCGACATCGACTGCAAGACCAAATCGCTATGGACGGAAGACAATGCTTTGCGTTTGGTAGGATCAGAAGGGAGTGATCTATTATGAACTGCTGAAACCTGGCAAAACAGTTAATATCCAATGTTACCGACAACAAATGATCGATTTGCATTAAGCTTTGCGTGAAAAACGACCAGAATATGACCAAAGACAACATAAAGTGATTGTGCTTCACGATAATGCACCCTCATCATTATCATTATGATTGATAATGCACCCTCCCACACAGCAAAACCGGTCAAGGAAACGATTGCGACGTTTGGCTGGGAAATCCTTCCGCATGCGGCTTACTCACCAGACTTGGCGCCTTCCAATTTTCACTTATTTGCATCCATGGGACACGCACTTGCTGACCAGCGCTTCACATCTTACGAAAATGTACGAAAATGGCTTGACTGGTTTGCACAGTTTTTTTGGTCTGGCATCCACACATCGCCGGAACGATGGCAGAAATGTATCGCTAGCGTTGGCCAATACTTTGAATAAAATAGTTCTTAACATTGCCATCCAATCACTGTCTTTTCTGTACATAAATTCTGGTTTCATATTTACACACCTGGTATGTCAAGCTCTGCCTTCAGTTAATAAAAAAATCAACGGAGTAGATTAATCCAGGGTGTATTAAACCTTTAAATAATGTTCCGAAACTAGAAACTAACCTTATATTTTGTCTTTTAAAAAAATCTACATCTGCATTCATTCCATGTTCCCTGCCGATGAAGGTTTTTGCGACTTTTGTTTACTCCCCAAATTTTGGAAGAGCTTTTACTTAAAAAGTTCGAAGAAATCGCCAGCGTTGGAGCAACAAGTTTAAAAGTTTATGGTAATAAATGAAGCATATGTTGGACATGAATCACTTGTTTATTTTTGGGATTAAGTGAGGAAGACCGTTCCAAGAATCCTTCAATATCTGTTACCAGCCTAATATTAGACACATCTTATAAAGCTTTATGATTGATAAATTTCTCTTTCGATTATTAGCTGAAGTACCTAAGAAAAGTACCTAAGATTCAGGTATTAGGTACACCAAAAAGTACCTAGTTACAGGTACTAGGTACTGCAAATGAAATGTACCTAGGTACATGCCTTAGGTACGTGTTTTGTAATGTACCTAGGTGCTACCCAACACTGGTAACATATTTATATATCATCATCATCATCATATTCAGCCGTTTTCTATCCACTGCTGGATGAAGGCCTCCCTCTTTTCTTTCCACATATCTCGGTCTGCTGATATCCTCATCCATGTAGCTCCTGAAAAACGCTTGATTTCATCTACCCATCTTACATTTGGACGTCGTCTCGGTCGTTTCTTTTCTCTAGGAATCCACTGTAGTACACTTGTCGTCCACCTTCCATCTGATCGTCTAGCTATGTGACCGGCCCATCTCCACTTCATCTTCTTCGCAGTCTTGATTACATCCTCTACCTTTGTTTGTGCGCGAATCCATTCATTTCTCTTCCTGTCCCTCCTGGTTATTCCTAGCATGCACCTCACCATTGCTCTTTGTGTGACTCTCAATCTTTGAGTCGTTTGCGCATTCAATGTCCAAGTTTCGCAGCCGTACATCATTACAGGTAAGGCTCATTGATTATAAATTTTACGCTTCAGACACATTGGAAGTTTGCTTTTGAAAATAAAGTGTAGTCTTCCAAAAGAACTCCATGCCATTTTACTACATCTTCTATTTATTTCATCAGTCAACTTTGCATTCGATATTTTAAGCTGGCCTAGGTAAACATACTCATCAACTATGCCTATTGTCTCTCCGTTAATCTTCACTTCCTTCTTTGCAGCATGTTGGTTGTACATTACTTTTGATTTATTTAAGTTCATTTTAATGCCTATTTTTGAACTCTCGTTACTCAGTTCTTCCATTCTGGTTTGTAGTTCTTCTGCACTTGAAGCAAACAGGACTATATCATCAGCGAACCGTAAATGATGAAGATATTCGCTATTAATTTTAATTCCAACTTCATCCCAGTTTAAATTCTGGAACACTCTCTCCAGGGCCGCACAAAACAGTTTTGGAGAAATTGAATCTCCTTGCCTTACCCCTTTTCCAACTTTAAATTTTTCACTCTCTTGATGCAGTCTAATGACAGAAGTGGCAGTCGAGTAAATGTTTCTCAGTAACTTGATGTATGCACTTTCGATGCCTTGATGTTCAAGTGATTTAAGTACTGCTGACAAGGAGACCGAATCGAAAGCTTTTTCAAAATCTATAAATCCCAAACATAGTGAAAGTTCATATTCATTAGTCCTTTCCATAACTTCACTCAATGTTTGTATGTGGTCCATTGTGCTAAATCCACGACGAAACCCGGCTTGTTCCCTTCCCTGGTTAAAATCTAAGTCTCGTTCAATACGATTCAAAATAACTTTGGTGAACATTTTGTATAGGACTGCCAGAAAACTAATTGGTCTGTAGGTTTCGACTCGTTCTTTGTCCCCTTTCTTGTACAACAAAATGATCACGGCATTGTTCCAACTTGAGGGTGTTTCTCTCTTCCTCGGGCACATCGAGAATAATTTAGCAAGTTCCTCTTTCATTTTTTCACCTCCCCATTTAAACATCTCTGCTGTGAGTCCATCTTCTCCTGGTGATTTTCCGTTCTTCATCCCTCGAAGTACTTTATCCACTTCTTCTTTCATTACATCTGGGACTTCTACATCATTTTCTTCTAAGTCTTCATTTCCTAGCTCTTCCTCGGAGTAGTACAATTCTGTGTAGAAATTTTCAAATATGTTTATAATTTCTTCCTTATTTCGTGTCACGGTCCCGTCTGGTCTCTAAACTACAATTATTTGCTTTTTCCCTATCATGAGCTGTTGTTTGGCTTTCTTTAAACTCTTGTTTTCCTCGATTGTATTTCTAACAAGATTTTCGTTATATCTTCGTACATCCTCTCTTATTTTCTTTCTTACGGTTTTATTTAGTTCTATGTACTCAACCCTCTTTATGAAATTTTCCTCTTCTTTCATTTCCCTTCTTTTCTTCATCAAGAATTTAGTTTCTTCTTAGATTTTGCTCTCTTTTTTCTTTCTGGCACCTGCTATCTCCTTGGCTGTTTCTCTTATTATCTCAGCCAGTATTTTATTTCTGCTATCGATGTCTTCTTCATCCTCTAACTCTTCCAAGGCGCTGAATCTGTTGCTTAGTTCTATCTCGAATGTCTGTCTGTGTTTTCCAAGATTTTCCGTATCTAAAACTCGCGGTTTTCCTCTGATAAGCTTTTTTCTCTCTAGTCTAGTATTTAGTTTCAGCTTACATCTCACCATCTTACGATCACTCGAGAAAAAATATATATATATATATATATATATAGCAGGTGCCCAACTAAATTTTTGCCGTTGAGCAACACGTCGCTGCGTGTCCCCCTCTAGCAGTCAGAGATGACGTACTGAGTAGGTGTGTGTGGTCTTGTCTGAAAGCTTAGTCAGTGACAAGAAAAAATACGCTCGGCATTCGGAGAGGCTACAGTTAACGAACGCACCGCACGTAAGTGGTTTAAGGCCTTTTCGGCTGGTGATGAGAGCCTTGAAGATAAACCTCGATTTGGGAGACCAAAATCATTCAATGTGGACCAGCTGAAAGCAGCTAATTGAAGAGGATAGGAGCCAGACATATCAGGAACTCGCTCAACGGTTTAGGGTAAGTTATGAAATCATTCGTTTACGTTTGCATGGGCTTGGAACATCGTGAAAGATGAGCAAGTGGTCCCGCACGAGCTGACTGCCGCGAACAGACTCCAGCGGCTGAATATTTGCTCATCCTTGCTTAGTAGGAACAAACATTGTCCAATTTTGGACCGTAATTTGACGTGTGATGAAAAGTGGGTGATGTATGATAACAAGAAGCGCTCGTACGATTGGTTGCTACCCAATGACCCAATGCCTCTGTCTGCTAAACCCAATATTCATCAGGGGAAGGTAATGCTCTGTGTATGGTGGACTACTGCTGGAATAATGCATTTTGAGTTTTTGGAAAGTCGTAGGACCATCACAAAAGATGTTTACTCAGCACAACTGAAAACTGTAGCTACCAAACTCGCCCAGAAACAGCCAGCACTCGTGAAAAGAAAAGGGGTTCTGTACCACCAACACAATGCGAAACCTCACACAGCTGTGATAACCCTGGAAGTGATCTCGTCACTTGGGTGGTAACTGTTGCTTCACCCTCCTTACTCGCCAGACGTCGCTCCATCCGATTATCATCTCTTTTTGGCCATGGACAATTACATGCGAATTACAATTAATATATACAGTGACAGTCATGGTAGAGGTCTTGCCAGTATGCTTCAAGAAAAATCACAGTCAATGATTGTAAAACCTAATGCAAGAAGTAGTGAGGTAATAAAAGGTATTAAACCGGCTAAAGATAGCTCTGACCAGGATATTATAATTAGTGAATCTAATGATGTTGCAAAAAATGATGGAAAAAGTGTGCTATCAGCTATAAATTCCATATTGAAACGTAACAATAGGTGTAAGGTTGTTGTAGTTGGTCTGCCTCTAAGACATGACTTAGCAAAGGAGTCATGTGTAAATAATGAAATTAAAAAATCTAACATCAGACTAGAGGAAGTGTGTAAGCAATACAGGAATGTGGCTTTCTTAAACATAGAATCATTAGACAGACTGTATTTCACGAGACATGGGCAACACTGAAACATGAAAGGGAAGAGGTTTGTTGTAAGTGCGCTTCATGACATTATTCAAAATAAGCCCAGCGTTCCCACAAGAGTACCCCTAAAATTCCTCTATAGTGGAAAAATGAGGGAAACGTGTAAATATCTCTGAGTTCTTCTTTTTCTCGAGAATAACTCAGAGATGTTCCAATACAGACAATCCAGTTCCAAAAAATATAGTAAAATCGGTAAGTAAGACTAAACATCCAAATGAATTATTGATTGCTCATCAGAACATACAATCTGTTCGCAACAAACATATCGATATAGAAGTTGTGCTAGACCTATTAGACGTTGATGTTCTTTTCTTATCGGAACACTGTCTTGACTATAACGAAACCATAAATATTCCTGGTTGTAAATTAGTATCAAAGTATTATAGAACCACAAGCAAGTGTGGCGGTGTATCTATATAAACAAAATACAGTATAAGCTGCACAAGTCCTAAAATAATTGACAAAAATTTTAGCATCGAAAAACAGTTTGAATATACTGCAATTGAGATTGTAAACAAAGGTAGTAAACTTCTAGTCATAGTCATTTATCGAACACCAGACTCAAAAGTAATAATTTTCCACAACGAAATAGAGGAACTTTTACAGGAAGTGAGCAATAAATACGATGAAATTGTATTGTGTGGCGACTTCAACATAGATACACCAAAACCAAGCAAAGATACAGAAACCTTTCTCCACATATTAACAGGCTTTAACCTCCATAGGACAATATTTGAACCAACACACTTCACCAAAAATTCTAGTAGCTTAATTGACAACATGTTTACAAATGTTAACGCAGACTACACTTCAGAGTGTATCAACATGGGATTCAATAATCACGTAGAACAAGGGCTTTACCTAAAATATTACTTAAACAAAAAAAACACCCAGCTAAACACACAGGAATAAGGCAGTATAATGGGGAGAACACTACACAATTTCTTTCTGATTTAAAAAGCGAAGAGTGGAGGAATGATCACTTCAGTAAAGAGGTAAATGAAACGTATCGTTCGTTTATTCAGAAATTCAAACTATAGTTCGAAAGCGCCTTTCCTACTACAACAAAAACTGTAAATAGAACTGTCAAAAAACCATGGATCACAAAGGGCATTCGGGTATCAAGTATTAATATAAAGTATCTATTTCATCTTAGCAAACGTTCAAACAATCAACGCCTTTTGGCATACAATCAAGAATATACAAGAGTGTATAAAAAGTCATTATTGAAGCTAAAAGAAACTACTATAGTTGTTAGATGAATAAAACCAATAACAAAACTAAAGAATCGTGGGACATAATTAATTTTGAATTGGGGAAGAAAAATAAAGAGTTTAAGAATATAGAGTTAAAAGTAGAAAATAATAAAACAATTAGGGATCCAAAACTTGTATCAGAATATTTAAATTATCATTTTTGTACTGTAGCAGAGAAAGTGGAACGTAATATTCCGAAATCAAAAAATGCTACAAAACCTTTAAATTCCATAATTAACTCATTCTTCCTTGCACCAACCACGCCACACGAAATAATCCAAGTGGTAAGTAAATTCAAGAATAAAGCGTCGGCAGGAATAGATGAAGTCCGGCAATTCCTATTAGAAAAAAGTGTATACATATTATAGAACCTGCATTAGCTGACATGTTTAACACGTCATTTGAGCAAGGAGTCTTCCCTGAATAATTGAACTCTCACTAATCAAGCCCATGTTCAAGAAAGGAAATAGAGATGAAGTGGATAACTATCGATCTATTTCTCTGGCCTCCACTTTTACAAAAGGAATTGAAAAAATAGTATATAAACTGCTTACGATTTTCATAAACAAGCAAGGTATTATTTCAAAATCGCAACATGGCTTTAGAAAGGGTAAATCCACTCTTACTGCTATATATGAATATATTAAATTAGCAGTGACTGCTCTCGGTAGAAAAGTAAATCCAGTGAGCATTTTCTGCGATCTCTCAAAAGCTTTTGATTGTGTAGATCACGACATACTTCTTACAAAACTAGAGAGATATGGCATTAGAGGAGTTACTTTAGACTGGTTTAAATCATATCTGCTAAACCGCAAACAAGTGGTTCAAGTTCCTGATGTGGATAGAAAGTCAAACTCTGTTTCTAAAATAAATTCTAATGAGTGTATCATCAGAAAAGGTGTTTCCCAAGGCTCAATTCTAGGCCCAATGTTATTTCTGTTATATGTCAATGATTTACCAGAGAACGTAGACAATGGTAATGTACTTCTATTTGCCGATGACACAACTGTCATGGTGTCGGATCGGGATAAAAGCAAGTTACAGGAAGCAGTTGACATCACGACGTTTCAAATCACAGAATGGTTTTCTGCAAATAAGCTAAAATTAAACACAGAAAAAAATAAGTGTGTCTCTTACCACTTGTCACAACTGACATCACGACGTTTCAAATCACAGAATGGTTTTCTGCAAATAAGCTAAAATTAAACACAGAAAAAAACTAAGTGTGTCTCTTACCACTTGTCACAAAGATTAACATCTGAGTTACCACAGATAATGATGAACAACACATTATGTGAGTATAGTAACACAGTAAAATTTTTAGGCATGTATATAGATGATAAATTAACATGGCGAGAACACATTACTATATTAACAAAAAAGCTAGTTCAATCAACTTAAATAATTCGTACCTTAATCTCTATCCTTAATCATCAAAGCATTATGTCTCTCTATTATGTTATATTCTATTCACATGTCAAATATGGTATTGAATTCTGGGTAAAGCATCGCACCTTCAAACAACGAAAACTTCTTATAAGAATAATCACTTAAGCAGTAAAACGTTCGACCTGCAGGAAAAAAATTGCATCATTAAATATCATAACCGTTCCCTCTTTGTATATTTTTCAAGTATTGAAAACTACATGAGAAAACTTAAACAACTTTCAAAGAAACCGTAATACTCTCAACCAACTTACAAGAGAAAAGATAATCTGTGTCTCGTCCAACATCGAACAGCAGCGTTTGGCAGCTATTGTATTACTATGGGTGTAAAATTATTCAACAAACTCCCAGATTATATAAAAAACGTCAAAGAAAAAAACATTTTCGTGAAACAAATTCTAAGATTGTTGATAGCCGGTGCATATTATTCAGTTGACGAATATCTTAATAGTTCATGAGTTAAGTGAGTAATATCCTATCAGCGGTCAGATAAGATAGCAGGTATAAATAATATAAAAAGTAAGCATAGTGGATTTAGGTAGTAAGTAGGTTCTAGGTTTTTGTTATAGCTTATTGTTGTTCAATGTCAGATTTATAAATTACTATTTTGAATTTTACAATCATGTTACTCTACATCATTATGATTATATATGTATTATTGAATATCTTATAAAGTATGTAATAATAGTTCTAGGCTTTACTACGGGTTATGTTGTTTAGTGTACGGGTTAAATATATAATTACTATATTAATTTACGGTCATGTCACTGTGTATATCATTATGATTATATACAGTATGTACTATTAAATACTTTATATTAGTATGTACTAAGTATCTATATGTAAGTTTAACCTTCAGAATGTAAAATCTTGACGTGTTCTATACCATGTATACAAATTGTAAAACATATGGTCGAAAGAACGAAATAAAAATCTAATCTAATCTAATCAGCAGTTCAAAAGTCGGGACGAAGTTGAAAACGCAGTGGCGCAGTTTTTTGAGTCACATGATACAAATTTCTACAAAAGTCGTATCTATGGACTTGTTCGTAGATGGGAGAAGGTTGTAGAAGTGGATGAAGGCTAGTTTCCTGAATAAATATTGTGTAAACCCCTTGTATGCGCTTCTTTGCTTTTCTATGCTACAACGGCACGAATTTATTTGGTTTCCTCGTGTATA
>JAGDQP010015843.1:0-23928 GCA_022664845.1 Lepisma saccharinum | reverse complement strand
CCACTGGATGAGGCCTCTCTCGAAGGGACGAATTGGTCTACTGCTTGCACGCTCACCAGACGTGTTGGGAGAGGAGAGCAGAAAATCTCAACTGTTATCGCCTGAGGATCACCACTGTCTTTTATTCACAGCAGCTCCCCAATTGCATCACCATGCTGGGTGGACAGTGAGCACCATTCTAGAACCTCTCACTTTGGAACCTCTTGGCAGAGCCGGGAATCGAACCCGGAACTACACGAATAGCAGTCACCCACATAGCAGAGTACATCCTTGGGACGTCCCATTTAGATCCCATTACCGTCAGATTTCTCAAGCTCCCATAGCGATGTCCTAAGGACGTCCGTGGGATAACTCTGTGGGCAATACAAACAGTTCATCCCGTATGGAGGTCCCCTGGATGTCCCCCGGAAAGCTGTGCGGGATTACCTATTTCTCTATAAATTAAATCGACCTTACTATTATTATTATTTAATTAATTATAACTATACGAAGGATATGACGTAGCAAATAATAAAAGTTCTAATGAAAAGTGCTTGGATGACTGCGAAAGTGCTGTGTGTGTGTTGGGACGCGCTGTTCATCACTCTTTTGTTTTATAACGCCAATTATAGCCAGGTGGCGCAACTGTCATTCAAGACTTGTTTTGAATGTTGTGTTGTTCTTTGCCCTGCTCAAATTCAAGATATTCGTGCAAAAGAAAAGATTTGATAGCTTAGAACTAATATAATTTAATTACTACGCATAGTTTAGATGTAAGCATATGTCAGTTCATATTGTTAAGTGCATAGATGTTTAAAGACAGCTAGGATATTGTGTATTTATTAATTTCACGTAAATTAGCTCGTGAAGCTGAAACTGTCATTACCTTATACCTTGAAGAACATGCTTACCTCACATTAAATGAGGAGAAAGTAACATCAAGTAAAAGCGAGAAAATTTTGTTGTAACATCCACGGAAAGGTCAAGACACCTGCCGTGCTCAGCATTCTTTGGCGGTGGGCGTATGTACACGTTTACTGAATTGCGTATTATAACAAAATCAAATCTGAATTTGCTTTCAGTTTAAGGCGGTTTGGTATCTTTGGCTCAGGACGAATGGATGATGGTAGATCGATATTTCAGTAGGTGATGAAAACTTAAGAGATTATGATCAGAAAGGAAAAAATAATACTTGGTAGTCATTTAACATGCACCTCCAAAGCAAGAATGTAGATAACTGGTCCACCCTAAGCTAATGCACGAAAATAGTTTCGTTTAAGACAGCCGATGAACAAGAAGGCTGTAAAAGTCAGTGTGTAGGTAGCCCGTGAGAAATTTTCTAATTTCGAAATATCTAACAATGTGATTATTACGAACCACCATACAATTCGCATTTGAAAGGTCGTGGGTGTGCGCCCACCGGCCGCCCATCTTACTGCATGATGAGGTTTTCCCCTCAGTCACACTAGGCAAACGCCGGGATGGTACCTACAAACAAGCTTTAGATGACTACCTTGCAACATCTTCCGGGCTGAGCCTGAGATTCCTAAAGGCCTTAAATAAATTTAAGAAAAACACTACGCACATTTCAAGTAGCTTGGCATGTTTTGTTTGTCACGTTGTACAATAGTAAATTTGTTTGCTAAACCATTAATGAAAAAACACCTAGGCCTAAATATTCTAACCTAACCTAGAATCGAAATGAATACCTACCCTTCCCTGTGCGAGTTTTCGGGGTGCAGTTAGTGCAACTGGACTTCAGAATTGTGAAACGTCATTTGTTCGTTCATGAACCAAAACCTTACTCTGCAATTTAAAGCACTACGCACACAAATGAATTATAAAAGTGTTTTTCTATTTTCCATACTCTACTATTTACATGCATTGCATGACTGCAATATTTTCGTTACCTTTGTCTACGATTATGGCAAACTATATTTATTTTGCCACGAACACGAACTATTTATTTTACCTTTCCTTGCACCCACTACAGCCAGTTACGTAATCTGTGACAGGATAGAGAAGTCAGGTTAGATTTTTTAATCATTACATATTCTTGCTGCTTCCACAGGCTATTTAAGTTGCTATTCCATTTACGCACCAATCAAATTCCACGACCGTGATATTTACGTTCACTTTGTTTCTGGTTTATGGAACACTATTTTGGCCCGAGTGTTATTTACGCACCCACTACAGGTTAGTGTATGCCTGAGAAAAGTGTGGTTAGATTATTTTTTGTCTTGTTAGAACGGGTTGAATTATGTTAGGCCTAGTTTCTAACTTCTTGTGCTTAATTACTAATGGAATTGTGGTTTTTTGGTGACCAACTTTTTTTTCCTGGTTAAGGATAATGTAAAGCAACAATCTCCAACACGAAATTGCAGCACTATCTCCGTATATGTCTAATGCATTTTTATCGTTTCACGAAATTTCAATGCTGCTACTACAAAATCCGGTCTAGAGAGTTCTAGCTTTTAGGGGAAAAAATTCATAACCAATTCAAAATATCCCTGGGACGTCATTTTGCTATGTGAGATGTCGAGTGAGCGATAGCGAACGAAGACGGGTTAGAGAAGGCCAGGTTCGAATTATTATTTTTTTTCATTCTACGCGATGCAAATCGCCTCTAACAGACATCCCCTGTGACTGCTTCATTTATGGTTCCAAGTGGAACGCCAGACGTATCCAAAGGAGACGCTTTTCTAGCTTTTGGTGAGCATGAGGAAACGTTTTTGTGTGTGAATCTTGTGAGGGTAACAGTTCTGATGATTAAGATATAGAATAACCAAATGTTCAGGTGAAGTAGAACCCGGCTTAAATTGTAATAGTAATTGTCTCTTGAAAGTAATTCAGGCCTCTTCATATTTAACCACATAACAAGATATCGACGTTTCGTGATTTTTTTGTTTGCTTATGGAAAAATTTACGAGCGAGTTTTCTTTGTTGACAGAATACTAATTAACATTCTTAGGTTTTTTATATCTAGGCCCTAATACCTTATATTATCTGTGGTTTATAATTTTTGTTGTATTTTATTTTCCTTTATTTATGTTATATGTTTTTCGTAGGACTGATAAGTGTGGCCGGATACTGGTATTTAGCAGCCAGTTATTGGTAACCCGTGGCTGGAAACTGGTATTTTTTGCTATATGATCAGTTTTATTCTTCTTACAAGTTACAAATATATGTTTCTTCATTTTATACAGGGTTAATACATAACTTAAAGCTCCAAGCTATACAGTGACTCAAATATTTTTTTTTTTTATCTTTTGTGCGGATTTACATATCATCGAAGTCAGAATTTTCCTGAAGTGGCCGGAAACTGGTGCCGTGACCCTACAACGATGTACACACAATAAAAGGATGTCGAACGCATTGAATATTTTAAACCTAATATCACGGCAACAGTGTAGGAATTTGCTTAGAAATTCCCTCTCTGATCCACACTAACGAAAAAACGGGACGATGACAAAGTGCCCCTCCGACAAAGTGTCTCTACGACAAAGTGGACCTGATTTTGAGAAACAGTTTGTCGGCGACAAAATGTATCTTCGATGAACCAAATTGAGAAAGAGAGACAGTTTGTCGTGTTCGACCCCGTCAATGTGTCTCTCCTCAGGAATGCGATACAGTTTGTCGGAGAGACACTTTGTCGCCGATGAACCAAATGAGAAGAGAGACAGTTTGTCGTGTTTAACCCTGTTAAAGTGTCCCTCCTCAGGAATGCGATACAGTTTGTCGTAGAGACACTTTGTCGCTGATGAACCAAATGAGAAGAGAGACAGTTTGTCGTGTTTAACCCTGTCAAAGTGTCCCTCCTCAGGAATGCGATACAGTTTGTCGGAGAGACATTTTGTCGCCGATGAACCAAATGAGAAAGAGAGACAGTTTGTCGTGTTCGACCATTCCTGACTGGTTCGACTCAATGAAAAGAAATCCTTGAAAATCACAGCCAGGAAGGTCGACGGTGGGAATCGAACCCACGACTTCCCGAATGCGAAGCCAACGCTCTACCAACTTCTCGGTAAACTGTAAGCATATTAAAGAATGAAGCTGAAGTAATTTATTTTCAGTGTGTTAAGATAAAGATAAAGATAAAATGAATTGAATGGGCTGTAATAGCACTTTGGCTTACGCCCGTCCCGATACGGAGGAAGTCCCTTATCTTTGTCACGTCTAAACATAACTGTTAATTAACTAACATTATAAAATCATATAAAGCTGAAGATGTAAAAATGTCTTCAGAAAAAGAAAATAAGGTAAAAACTAAAGATGTATAGAGTCTTTAGCATAACAAGTTAAAAACGTGAAGGCTGTAAATGGGCCTTCACAAATATAAAATAATAAAACTACATAAAACTTAAAAGCCAAACAATACAATCAACTCAAATAAACGGAGATAAACCGGTCACTTGAACAAACGTAAGAACTTTTCGCAATATAGCCGATTCATCGCCTAACAAACACGCAATGTCATTGGGGATGTTATAACGTTGTCTGAGTTGATTATATCCTGGACAATCTAAAGGAACGTGACGAATACTTAAGAATCAATTGCATGCGGAGGGTCCAAATGTCGCAACAGATATTCATGAGTCATGCGACTGTGCCCCATATGCAGACGACATAAAAGTACTTGCTCACGCTTACTATCTCGGCAAGATTATTTCCATGGAGCAACCGTTACCTTAATTTCTTTCAATTTATTAACAGCAATGTCATCCCGTCGTCGCTGCCATTCATTCCGCGTAACTTGTCTATAATATATCAACATGTCCTAAAATGAGACATGTTGGATATCAATGTTACCTCCTAAAGAGGCCTAATGTGCAGCTTGGCCTACCAATTCATTACCATGGATACCAACATGACTGGGTATCCAGGAAAAGACAACCTCAGCACCAGCAGAGCATATGGCGTGTGTCTTACATAGGAGATCTTGCCCGAGCGGATGTTTAGAATACATATTGTCGAGGCTTTGAACAACACTCTTCTAATCTGTACAAACAAGGATGCAGTTGAAACCACAAACAAGACTAAAATCTAAAGCCTTTAAAAGAACATATAGCTCAGCGGTAAAAATACTGGCTTTGGGATTAAGACAAAATTGGCGGGCTTCCCCATCTAGAACAAACGCGCATCCAATAGATTCATCTGATTGGACCCATCGGTAAAAACAGATAAAACGTGGGTACTGACTCTGCAAGGCACGAAAACGTTTGTGGAAATCATCATGGATGTCTCCGTTTTCTTTAGACTGGATAAAGAGGTATCCATCTATGGTCGGACAAGTGTCCACGGAGGACGGAGACTAAAACGGACAGGGCAGACAGTTGGGAGGTCTGCATTCAGATTCTCCTACAACTCTGATGCTCGGATGCCATGTGGTCGGGTTGCGTGACCACGGCGTGCATATAGGGCTCGTTGTACTGAGTATTCGACTAGGTTATGTGCTGGGTGGCCTGCTAAAGATGATATCTTACCAAGATAGCTCAGCACATGGTACATCCTATGAATCTCGAGCGGTGGTTCAGTGGCATCAACACAAAAACTGGTGACCGGACTTGTGCGATACGCGCCAGTGGAGAGTCGGATTCCAGCATGATGGACGCTGTCAAGTGTATGTAAAGCAGAAAATCGTGCGAAGGAATATGCGTGACAACCATAATGAAGTTTCGATAAAATGAGTGCGCGTTAAAGGCGCAAAAAGGGTGTACGATCACTACCCCAACTGGGATGACTTAAGACACGTAACAAATTCAGTGCTCTGGTGCAAGAAACTTTAATTTGGCGAAGTTGACTACGCCAATTTAACTTACTATCCACGATCAGACCAAGATATCGTACCTCCTCGACGAACTGGAGTTTTCTGTCTCCAAGGAAGAGATCTGGGTCTAGAAAACAATTTCGTTTACGGCAGAAGTGTACACAGACTGTCTTTGTTTAAGAAAAACGAAAGCTAGTCTGGTGTGACCAGTCAACAAGACGATTAAGCGTCAACTGTATCTGCTAGATGCGAGGTTGATATTCGCAGATTTACAGACAATCGTCAAGCCGTCAACATATAAAATACCTTGCACAGGATGGTGAATACAAGCATAACACTATTCACTGCAATAGCGAACAGTGTTACGTTCAGCACACTCCCTTGAGGTACGCCATTCTCCTGTAAATAACTCTCTGGGAAACGATCACCAACACGGACACGAAAATAGGGATCGCTAAGAAAATTTGATATAAAATGGGCCATGTGGCCCCTAATGCCCCAGTCATGAAGCTGGCGTAATATGCCATATCTCTAGGTGGTATCATAGGCCTTCTCTAAATCGAAGAACACATTCAGAACATATTCATTCCGGAGGAATGCGTTCTGAACAATAGACTCAAAGCTGACAAAATGGTCGACAGTTGATCGATATTGGCGAAACCCACACTGATCATTAGAATCAAGTTGTTATGCTCCAAGTACTACATTAGGTGTCGGTTTATCATTCTGTCAAGTAGCTTGCATACGCAGCTAGTGAGAGCAATGGGCCGGTAACCTGTGGGGTTTTGTTTATTCTTGTCAAGTTTCAGAATGGGAATGACAATTAGCCCAGTCATTTTAGATAAACGTTTGGTCAAACTGTGCGAAAAATAAGCCAAAGCTGAAAATTGGCACATTTATTCTATTTGATGTCCTGAACAACATATAAAAAGTCCCCTAGTCTCCCATGGGCGCTTCATGGAATTCCAGGCGGCTGAATTGCTGGGACGCTGGAGAAATGCAAGGAATCGCTGGAATTGCTTTTAATTTCAAACAAATAGACCTACGGAGGTCAAATAGGGCTCAAATGAAAGAGTATGAAAAGGGCTTTATTTTGATATGTTCATTATTTTAATTCTGCATCATGTGCTCTCGCACAAGGAATTAAACTTTTTAAAACGACTAAAATAATTCATAAATGATCTCTTTGGTATTCTTATTTGTGCTATGGAAGGCTGGGTATCGCAGGCATTGCAAAAACTTGATATACAATTTTTGAAGGAACGTTTTATCTATCCAATGACGTATATATTGTATATGTAGGACCACTGGTTGCGGAGATATGAGCGTTTAAGGGACGCACTGTACCTGCACGCTCACGTGATATTCATTGTTTCGTTTTGCAGGTGACAAACAACGGCGCGCCACTTATTAAAATAAAACAAGTAAGAATTGGTCAGGCTACCTTAAGTGGATGTAGACCTCGTTCAGTTCTACCTCCGATTTTGCTTGGTGTAGGTGGTTTGGCTCACCGGCACTTTGCTTCTAAACAGCTCGTCTACGTTCTTCACAACTTAGGATTCTCTGTTTCATACCATGAAGTTCAATGATATGAAATTTCCACGGTTAAAGAAAATAGTGACAAGAAAACTCATGGTTGCTTTGTTCAACAAATTTTCGATAATGCAGAATGTATTATTCGTACAACCGACGGTTTTGAAACGTTCCACAGCTTGGGAGGGGTACTGTCGACCACTCCTCCCTAGGAAATAGCGAAAACACCATTACAACGTATGTTGAAGATCCCTTCAGCTGAAGAGATTGCTGCAAAAGGAAAAGTAGATATTAAATGGTACAGCAAGCCTTACGTTCAGGTCTCACCGACATCGTTATAAAGGATCTGGGACAACATTCTGTCGAGAGCCTTTCAAGAGCTGTTTCCTTGAACCTCTTATGGGACGCCGGAAAGTGGAAATCACCTGTCTGCACTCAGTCATGGAATGGATACACGAAGATCGCATTAGATAACAACTGTTCATGTGAAAGATCACAAGTTGATGCCCTACCCTTCATCAATCTGGACCCTGGAAATCTGAGTGCATTGTACACGGCTATGCAATTTACTCTTGATATTTGTCACAAGAACCAACAACACTCTTGCTTCATCACATTTGATCAACCGTTGTATATTAAGGCCGTCGAGATGGTTGCTTCTGCATGGGGAGTGATTTGAAAAAAAAAAATGTGGGTTTGGGAGGATTTCATCTTCTTATGTCCTTCATGGAAGCGATAGGATATATAATGGAAGGTAGAGGCTTAGCTGATCTGTGGAGCGAGGTATATGCTAAAGCCTCAGTAGTTCATATACTGACTGGACACTCATACGCACGAGCTTTAAGAGCGCACTTTCTTACTCAGGAGGCCTTACTCCAGCTTCTGTTTTCTCATCTAAAAGAGCCCAGCCGATATGCTAGAGATACAAACTTTGCATGCAGAATTCATGAAAAATAAAGTGTCTTGTGATGACATCTGCAAGCCCAACACTGTCGTGAGACTTTCATCTGTCTTGGAAAACGCATACAACGACCTATCATCGAACAGCCGCACTTCATCACTTTGGATACAGTATGTTAGGCAGGTGAATTTGATTTGTCAGTTTATTAGAGAAGAAAGGACCGGAGACTGGGAACTGAAGACATTGGATGACATGCAGCGTAAAAAGCGTGGTGCCTCATTTACATGCTGCAGGCCACCTAAGTTATGCTAAAAGTGCGCATTTGTACGTTCAGGAAATGCACAATTTGAAGAGTCCAAAGTCCAAGCAGAAGAATATGAGAAGTTCGCAGTTCAAGGTTATTTGACGATAAGAAGAAGTGAAAACTTCTGGAGTGGTGTATCGAGTGATGAGGTTGTGGAACTTTCCCTACCTATAACTTTGCGGATGTGTGAAGGCTTCAAAAACTTTAGTGGAATCTCTTCATCGTCGTCCGAACAATATGTCGATCTCCGAGAATCCCGGCAACAACGTGACTACAAGGACCTCGAGAAGTGTGTTATATGGCTCAATGATCATAGTCCATTTGACGTGAACACTAACTGAAGCGACTGAAGTTGTTGTTCGTGCTTCGGTAAACTGCGATTCCGCGGAAACTTTGGGGAAAGCCTGTGTAGAGAGAATGATTGGGAAGGATTTTGGAAACTTAAAGTTGAAGAGATCTGACCGAGTAAAACTAATTTCGCACACAGGTAATGTATTTAAGTGCATGAAAATGTGGCCTCGGTAGATACGAATCAACTGTTTATGCGGATATCGCGTGTGATTAAAACAGATGAAGATCTAAACAAGTTTCTAAAGTACGAACTAGCCCCATATCCACCAGCATTATTCCGAAACACAGAATTAAGAAAAACAGACAAGTCTTCAATCTGTGATCTCTTCACGTTGAACACCCCTAGTAACGACGATATCAAAGAAATTTTGTCCCATGTATATGAAATTATAGTGGATGAAGGTATGCTGCTTCGGAAAGTTGTTTGGCCAAGTCCAGCTACATACGAACAAGTGTTTGAATCCTATGTGAGTTATGTGATTACTCACTACACCAAATCATCATTCGTAGTTTTCGACGGTTATAGTGGGGTTACTACGAAAGATTAAGAACAGCTCGGAAAGGCAAGAAAATGTAGCTGTGCAAGTATTTTAGTTGAAGGTGCAAAAATGGTTACATGTAGTCGAGGTGATTTTCTGTCAAAGAGTTCGAACAAAATATAGCTAATAAAACAATTGAAAATTCGTCTTGAGAAGGAAGGGATCCACGTTAAAGAAGCCAAGGAAGATGCTGATTCCCTAATAGTTGCTACGGCTTCGGAAAAATTCGAATGTAATCGCACAGTGACAGTGGTAGCTTCAGATGGTGACATTCTGGTAATGCTTGTGGACAGGATCCCTACTGGAGGAACCATCAATCTCCTTATGCCCAGCGTTGGATGACATGCAGCGCGATTATACGCTATTACAGATACTCAAAACGAGATTGGTGATATGAAAAACTATATACTGTTGGTACACGTCATGAGTGGAAGTGATACGACTTCTGCTATTTACATGAAAGGCGAAAAATAACTTGGAGTATACTCGAAAAAACTCACAACTAAAGAAAACTGTGGATATATTTAATACGATTGACGCAGATTGTGGCAAAGTATCAGAAGCGGGAGAGAAGTTTCTCATTGAACTTCATAACGGCCGTAGTTTCACATCATTTGACGATTTGCGGGTATACAAGTACAGCACATGTGTGGCTAAGACCGCAATAACCACCTCAATTAATTTATCAAGTCTGCCTCTAAAGTCATCTGCAGCATGTCAACATTCACTTCGAGTTTACCACCAATTCCAACAGTGGCTAGGAAATGATCTGGATGCTTCACAATGGGGATGGATGCTTTAAATGACAAATATACTCCTCAGCCCACCATACTACCACCTGCACCCGACGAGCTACTACACATCTATCTTGCAACTGCAAGGGAACCTGCAACGAAAGAAGTAACTGCAAATGCAGGACTCGGGATCCAGTGCTCCAAAATGTGTGTACGATGTCATGAAGTGTGTCAAAATAAGTAAGTTGACTATGGAGATGAAACAGACGAAATTGAACTTCGACTTTAATGAAACAAGGTAAGAGTATATTTATCATTAAAAAAAAGTTATTTTTTACTTTGTACATCACTGCAGCCATGCTCCCTAAGCACCCGTTGTATTGCGTTGAAGTAAGCCAATACCTAATGATGATTTAAATATATTTGCTTTTACAGCTAAAAGATAATGAAACGAGAAAGTGTCGGAGAACATGACGCAACCTACCAGTAGATACAATCAGGCCCACAGTGGTCACGCAGATTACGGGAAAGCGCGACGTGCTTTGTTTAAATGTTCTGATCTAAGCAATTACTGATATACAATATATACGTCACTGGAAAGATAAAAGTTTGCTTCAAAAGATTTGTATTACATTTCTGCAATATCTGCGATATCCAGCCTTCCAGAGCACAAAGAAGAATACCAAAAGTGATTATTTACCGATTATTTTAGTTGTTTTTAACAGTTTTTTTCCTTTATGTGAGAGCACATGATGCAGAATTAAAATAATGAACATCTCATAATAAATCCCTTTCCTTTCTCTTTCACTTAAGCTCTATTTGAACTCCGTAGACCTACTCGTTTGGAATTAAGAGCAATTCCAGCGATTCCTTGCATTTCTCCAGTGCTCCAGCAATTCAGCCGCCTGGAATTCCATGAAGCACCATGGGAGACTAGGGGACTTTTGACATGTTGTTCAGAACATCAAATAGAACAAACGTGCCAATTTTCAGCTTTGGCTTATTTTTCGCAAGGTTCAAACCTAAAATGACTGGACTAAATAGCTTCTCGCCAACTAGCCGCGAAACCATTAGCCTCCAGGGGGCCGATTCCCGAAAAGACGTTAGCTTGATCACTCGTGCAACTCGCTAGCGTTCGAAGAGGTCGCGACGTTAGCAAAAATTGTATTCCTGACACATCACGTCTTGGTGCTGGCGCTCGTTAGGTTAAAATATTCAATCATTATACCTTGTGTAGAGGCTATATCTATTCAGCCAATCAGATAGCGAGATTCCAGTTTGATTTCAATTATCGATTGATCGAACGTATTAAATAATCAATCAGCGAAATCAAAGTTGAAGGCAATCAAAACTCGAAAAGAAAATAACAAACGAACGAGTTATAAAGTTACAGATGAACAAAATAAAAACATGATTGAATTTACGAAAACAATCCATATTTGTTTGCCTGAACACTTTCTATATGAAGGAAAGGCGAAGAGAACTTGTGGCATGAATTGACGAAACTTCTAAAATCTGGAATTACTCCAGGATTTTCACTTTCGGGGTGTAAAGACAAAATTGAAAGGGTGTAAGTGGAGTTTTGCACGGTTTTTATTGATTTTTGACGGCTAAAATCTTAAAGATGGGGGGTGTTGTCGAGAATTTAGGGGGAGACACTCCCACACAGGTGTCTGGCGGAATCAGTTATAAATTGCACGGGCAGTGGTTGCAAGTCTGAAAGCATTGGACAAAAATATCTACTTAGGTTGTATTTTCCGGCTAAAATTTATTTTATCTACGCCAGCTATTGTGTCGTATGTACGCTCTATACCGCGCATTTCCATGTAAATAATTATCACAGACACACAGCGACAGCCAAAAATTGTTACGAAAAGCGATGTGACATTATTAATTCGTTAAACACGTTTTTGAGTTGTTCAGTTCCAGCGGCTGACTGTCCTGATTGGGGTTTTCCCGCTTCCATTTCCTCCCTATTTCGGCCCGAGCCTTAGATGAAGACCAAAAATAAAATTAAGATGTTTTTGAATTCACCAGTTACATACGACGGCAGACGAACTAATATCGTTACTTCGTGTTATGAAGGACAAGTATTTTGATACGATAATCACGGACAGTATGCCTAGGGAGCGAAGACGAGTTAGAATAAGTCAAGTTAGACAATATATTTTATTATAAACGGTGCGTATTACTTTTAACCAAAAGTGATCCGGTTTTAGTTCTCCCTTCAACACTCACACCATGTGCTTGTCCTGAACGCGGATGCATCTAAATAGGCCCTTGGCCTTTCCGCTCTTTCACTCTTATTTCACACCTGCATTACTCGAAACTGTTATGCCGGCCGAGCGGTCTGCGGCGGTAGGCGATAGGCTCGAAGGTCCCGGCATGGGTATGGATTTTAACAGCTTAAGGCGAATCGTAACGGGCCGAAGTCCAAAGTTACTAGATTGGCCCATAACAAAATAAAGTTTAATTTTATTTTCGAACTGTTATATTGTGCGTTTCAACACTTCTACACATGTTGGAAAGAATACATTTCTGTTGTAGATTCTATATTTTGTGGGTAGATAAAGTAAATTTTACTTAAGATGCAACCGCTTTCAGAACAAGCACATAGTGTGTGTTAAAGGCAGAGCTGAATTTTATTTGTGATCTTTAGGCATCTAAGGTTCGGGCCGGGATAGGTAGGCAAAGGAAACGAGTTGTTGAAGAAAAATATTTGAAAAAGCTCAGTTAGCATGGTGGACCGCTGGAATCTAACGACTAAAAAGCTTATACCCCCCTATTTAATGAATTAATAATGTTAATAATGACACATGGCTTTTCGTAACAATTTAACCGGAAAACTAACAAGGTGGAGACACACTGAAGGCTCGACTACCTAATAGGCCTACAATGAGAATGTATTTATTTTCTTTAAAAAAGAAAGGACCCAAGGGTTATAATTAACCATTAATTACACTAATAATTTTCTTTCATCTTTTCTGGATAGTAATATTCAAGGAGAAAAACTCAAGAAGATACTTTCACTTTTGAGGGGTGTAGAATACTGTGTCCTCTACGCATTTGGTCTAAATGAATAAAGCAAAACTCCCGACTTCTGGGTGTTCAAATGTACTTTTATAAAGTTTATAACGAACCTTAACGAAGCTCAAATTAAATTTACTCTATTACTGTAAAGAAGTAATCTATAGTAAACACAAGAGTTATGAAACTGGCGAGATTCTACTGTGTTCCCAATACCCAAATATAGCCTACTGTATGCTCACAGAGTACAAGGGTGCTTTACTAACTAAACAGATTTTTAAAAATATATTCATGTACTACTTAAGAAAATGTCCTGGTGAATGTGAGTTTATTGGCAAAACTTATCTAACCTATAGCTGATATATTTCTTGTAAAATGAGTATAGGTTTATATAATATGAAATATGTATGTAAACATTTATCATGTGAGCATAAAAAATATATAATCACATCACGTTTCTATTCTATGAACACGGACATAAATTCATTTTGGGACGCGTGTGAAGTTATTCTAATGTCTTTCATCCTAAAGTTCCAAATGAAGTAGGCTCGTCCCAAACACCTATTTTAGAAATCACACAATACAAACTTCGCATGTCATTAACGCATGCACTGAGAAAAGCGTAGTTCTATCTAACGGCTTTGTTTCAAAAAGATTGTCGATACATACTAAAGAAAGGCCCACTAGTGAAAGTGTATTTTAAGCAGATCTCCTGTCATATTACAACTAGTAGTATTCAGAAAATTAAAAAGAAATTTATAGTAATTAACAATTACTTACGGCCCTTGTATTTCCTTCGTCCTCTTTTGGAGCATTTTATTATATATATATTTTTATGTTTATACATGATCTTCTCCTTGCATCAGTTAGTAGTCTGCGGCCATATTTATTTCGTTAACGACTCATCAACTCTCTCGCTTCCTACCTCACGCTCAAAACGAAGACGTTAGACGCTCGCAAGCTATCGACAAAAACGATAACGAACGGTTAGGAATATAAATCAAAGCGTCGTTAACGACTGAAGCTCGACGCTCGCACTCTGTCTAACGTAACGTCTGTTCGGGAATCGGCCCCCAGATCTGATTATAGAGATTTAGCAAGAAGACCTTTCCTTGGGAGGAAAGGTGTCGTAGCATTTCATAATGTACATCATCCAGCCCAGGGGATGTGTTTCTAACATCCCGCAAAACAGTTTCAAGTTCCCACTCGGTGAAAGAGACATTATATGCTTCGGAATTATGAGAGTGGAAGCGTAGAGGTATAATTTCTACCTGTCGTTTAATGTTTACAAAATTAGCACTATAGTGCTGAGACGTGGATATTGCTGCGAAGGCTGCTCCAAGAAGATAAGCTAACTCTTCTGGGTCTGTATGCAAGACATTGTTGTGCTTCAGAGCAGTCAATGGCTCAGAGCGACAGTTGTCTTGCAAACGTCTGACCCGTTCCCACACCTCTTGAATTGGCGTTTGTAAATTAATGGAAGATACGTATTTACGAAAGGAAGTACGCCGAGTTTTGTTTTATGAAACGTCGAATATGTGCTTGTGACTTACGAACTCCATTGAAATTTGCCGTTGTATGATATCGGTTGAACACGCGTAGAGCGCTACTGCGCTGTCGCCATGCTAGTTCGATCTCATCGTTCCACCAGTGAAAAGAACGCCGGCGTGGCGTTCGGCCAGACTTTCGGATGGAACATATGGCAGCTCGCAAAATTTCACGGTTCAAGTACTCAACCGAATCATTCAGGGGCAAATCTCTTTGATCAACTAGTTGGACACGAGTTTCATATTTACTCCAGTCAGCACGCTTCAGATGCCAATGCGGTAACTTTCGTGGTGTTTGATAAAGGTTTTAAAAGTCTAAAATTACTGGGAATCACTACCACATAATCGTCATGTACACGCCATGCCAGCATGGGTGCATGATCTGCACTGCGCAAAACTAAAATTATAAGAACCATTACAATGTCAAGTCTAGTATGGTGATTAATCATTGTACAATTTAGAGACATAAAGGCTTGGATAACTATTTCTCCAGAGATTTGAAGAATTTCTCTATTTCGTTTAAGTCATATCCTTTGCACTCATTAATTTTTTTTTACTTGGTCGTCAAATTGATTAATATTAAGACATTTCAGGGTGGAAGGTAATAGATTAAAAAATTTAAAGCCAATATAATTGAAAGCCTCATGGACAATTCCGAGTCTTCTTCCAGGTAGTGCAATTAAATCTTTATTTCTAGTATTGTAAGTATGAAAAGAAGAGGCCGTTTTATATTGGGCGATATTTTTCTTTTGCATATAAAAGACATCGATGCATAAATAAACATCGAGATGTCAGAATTCCTAGTTTCTTGAATACTCCCCTACAAGTTTCTTTTGTATATAGGTCCGCCACACATCTTACGGCCTTTTTCTGCCACACAAAGACATCGTGAGAACCTGTGGAATTTCCCCAGAGAAGTATGCCATACAATATTACGGAATGAATAGTGGCAAAATATACCATTCTCAAGTAATTTTGTGATAAAGTATCTTTAAACCTGGATAGTAGGTATACGTTTTTGGCAATTTTTTTGGATAGTTCTTTTGTATGAATTCTCCAGTCCAACTTCGGGTCTAAATGAATTCCCAAAAGTTTGACTGATTTTACGTCATTGAAAGTTAGTAGGCCGTTATTTAGTGAGAATAATATCTTTTCCGTTTTGTTAGTATTTAGAAGGAGATCATTTTCATCATACCAAGACTTAGCCATTTCTATATCGTCTTTTGAGGCCTTTATTAGCTTATCCAGATCTCTTTCACTGGATATGAGAGTCGTATCGTCTGCAAAAGGTATAGACTCACAAGGCACATTAGATGAGAAATCATTGTTTCTGTATACCAAAACAATGGTGGTTTCATGTATACCAAAAACAAAAAAAGGACCTAGTAGTGATCCCTGAGGCACACCCTTGTTCACAAGTAATGTTTTGGATAATTTATATTAGACTCTAACCAACTGTCTCCTGTCAATCAAATAAGTTTGAATTAGGGCCAAGTCCTTGCCTTTGATGCCCATAGTGTACAATTATTTTAATAGTATACGATGAGAAATCATATCAGAAGCTCTACTTAGATCGAGCGCAGTTAGAATGGCACTAGTTCTACTTTCAAAACTTGAATAGATTTGTTCAACAATTTTTATTAAGGCATCCGTCGTGGATCTGCCAGAGTGAAACCCAAATTGGTTCTCACAGAGGAGATTATCAGTTTCAAAATATGAAACTAATTGCTTTAGCATAATTTTTTCGATAATTTTAGAAAATATCGGTACTAGTGCTATGGGACGATAATTTTTGGGATCCTTTGGGTCCCCTTTTTGTGGATAGGCACCACAAAAGATGTCTTAAGGCAGTTTGGAAAAATACCTTGCAATATAGTCCAATTAATTAATTTAGTAAGAGGGAATACAATTAGTTCCGTGATGTGTTTAACAATATAGCTGGACAGACCTTGAAAGTCCTCAGAGTATTTCGTCTGTAATTCACTAACAGCTATAAGAACATAATTCTCATCCACAGTAGAGAATCTAATATGCGTATTCGTGACAGAGAGATTATTGAAATCTCTGGTACTATAATATGTATTTTCAGGTGTACTGTTTATAAAATGTTGATTAAAATCATCCGGTGAGATACTAATATCTACCTGTCTATATTTTCCTGCTTCAAAATTTACAATGGACCATGCTTTTGCAGTTTTGTTTATAGCAGAGTCAATGAGTTGGTCATTATAATTTATCTTAGCTCTTTAATTTCCATTTGATATATTATTTTTGCAGATTTATACTTAGAGATACAAGTCCTATCCCCATTACCTATTTTATTGTACAGTAATAAAAGCTCTTTTTCATATTACTAAGTTTTCCATCATACAATTTGTTATTTCTCTTGAATTTTTTGATGGGAGGGTGAAATAATTTAATTTTAATCGGACAGCAAACTGCAGAGGCCTTATAGATACATTGCGTAAATATATTCCAGGCCAACTCCAAATTGGAGACAAAAGATAAATGTAGCTGAGGAACATGTTGCATTAAATAGTTTCTTAGGGTAAATATATTGGACTCTCGTAGTTGTCTATGTTTTATTTTGTACGAAAAATCAATTCCCTGGTTTAAGTTTCTTGACTCAAGAGAAATCCATAGCCCATTATGGTCAGAAAGCAGTGGTTGAAATGTACCACAATTTATGTTTGAATCATTTTGATTTACAAGAGCATTGTCAAGACATGCATGGTCTCTGGTTGGAAGATCATTAAGATATTTTAAACCTAAGGACATAAACACTCTTAATCATTCCTCAATTTCCTTGGTTGTTTTGAATATATTGACATTGATATCACCAATGACACAAAAAGTATAGTTTTTAAATCTATTTAAATAACTAATCAATATAACCAAATTTTCATGGAAATAATGTAGTGGGGAGTCTGGAGTACGGTAAATCGATATCAAAATCAATTTGACACTATGTTCAATCATAACTATTTAAAAATGTTTTTCAATACATAAATTTTCCAATACTAAGGGTTTGAATTTGCACATTATATCCTTGAGAATAAATATAGCAACACCGCCATGAGATAACACTTTTCTGCAAAAAGCCGTAATTAATATATATTTTTTTGGAATATACAGAGCAATTTCATTCTCATTAAGCCAATGTTCATTTACACATAATATATCAAAAGGTAATTCTTATAACATAAGTTCCACTTCATTTAATTTGCTTCTCAAAGATTTCAAGTTAATGTGTATAATGAGTACTCTAGAAGCAATACTATTATAGGTTATATTGTTTTGGAAAAAGTCACAAATAAATTCTTGTGCATTGGTAGAAATTGGAGTTAAGTTAGAAAATTTTACCTGCCAACACTCTGTGGCAGGTAATAAGGGACGTTTCGCGAACTCCATTTAAGAATTATTGGTTGTTTCACTTCTACATATAACAATTCTTGTACCAAGAAATTGATTTCATCGACTACCATATTTTTCCCAATTGTATTCAGATGTATACCATTTCTAGTAAAAAAACTCCTTCCAAAGTTATACATATCAATTGTTTGAACGAATTTGCAACGGTTTCTAAGCTTACATAAGTATTGATTTAGTGCTCTATTTTCAGAATTTACGCAGGACCATTTCGGAAGGTCATGTCTCTGTGGAATAGTGCCTATAATTACATTTGTATGAGAGAGTGACATCAATAAATTGTTAATTTGCTTTTCCACATTACGGCTTTCATTACAAAATATATCGTTTGCCCCTGCCAGAATAATTATCAAATCGTTTGTATTAAAATCCTTACATTCACTATCTACATTTTTAATTACTTCGGCAATTTTTGCACCAGGTTTTATAAAAACAGTTATCTTATAAGGGGATACCTTTGTAAGTCTACTACCCAGTTCCCTCCCATGACTGACTATCTGCAAATATTTTAATATTTCTAATTTTATTATCTACATGGACCCAGAGTTGATTTTTTACCTTAGAATTATCATGAGAATATAAAGGAAACCTTGTTCCAATATTGTCTATATTTATACCACAGTGTTGTACAAGGGAATGATTACCATCAGTCATACCTTCTAGTTTTCCTTTACTTTTTAGTAAGTCACATTGGGTTCCCGTATTATTTTTTGAGACAACAGACACACCTTTTAAATTGGTTACATTTTCCAAATTATTTTCTGAACAATTACAGATCGTATTTGTTTTTTTCCTTTAACAGTTTACCATTCTCTTGTTCCAAGCCAAAAACCACCGAATTCAATTTGTCAATTTTTGACTGTCTATCTACAATTATATTATTCAATAACTCTATGTCCGTACAAAACAGTTTACTTTTCTTTTCAAAATACAACCTATCATACTTTATTTTCTCCTCTAAGATATAGTTATCTTCTTGTAAGTCATGTATTCGTGCGTCGGTCACCGCAGCTTTTCTTTTATAATCCAATAATAACAGAGAAATATCCTCTATTTTTTTATCCTCATCTAGTTTAGCCTCTGCTAACTTCTGTGAGACTTTCCCTATGGCAGTTGTTATAAAAACGTCAACCAGGTTCAGAAGATTTGTCGTGTATAATTCTTGTGGACCTTCCCCGGTACCCAACTCAATTATTTCACTACATAATTTCTTATGTACTATTGAGATCTCGGACTCCAATTTCTGTAATTTGCATTCGAGGTTTTCCAGGTCAGTGTCATCTACTTGTATTTCTTTACTCATAAAAGATTTATTTACATTCCACTCTGTACGCTTTTGTAACCCGATATCAACTTTATTTTTATGTACATCTGTACTAGTTGAATCTGAAATGCTTTGGGATACATTTCCAGTTACACAGGCACCATTTACACTGTTATTACTTACAGGGTAAAATTTAGACTCACCTTGGGGTGAACAGAGCAGAGCCTCCAGTGCTCCTGTATAGACGCGAAATCCACTACTTTATTACATTTGGAGCATGCAATATTATTACTGTGAAATTCTCGAATATGTAAGTTTCTCTCTAGATCACTACCAAAAATCAGATGTTGATGAAGAGGGCACTCCTTATGTTTCAATGGAAATTTCAGAATTTCCAGTTTATGTTTTTTAGATAACGAAGACACATGCTTTTTTGAATTTGCTGTTCTTTTTTATTTATTTTTAAGGGAGATTGTAAGATCATTCGCCTCTAATGTATCACCAGACGATTCCAAAGTATCGCGTTTCGACATCTTGACCAAAAGATTTAATGGTTAATGTTGATGCAAGTTCTAACTTTCCACCAGAAACAAAGCAGACAAAACCAATATAAATATTACTGCACCAACACAGACCAAGAATAATACTCAAATTCATAACAATTCCATTCAGAAAGCAATTATTTACCGGAGCTCACCCGGAAACCTTGTAATGACGTTCACCTGGACACATGGAGCTCCTCTGCTAAGTTAAATTTGAAGCTTCAATAAAAGTTTAAACTAATCTACCGCGGACATCTGTACGATCACTACCCCAAATGACGTTATATGAATTAAAATCTCCAACTAAAATTATAGGTTGGGGTAACTGCTGCAAAAGATTCTGGAGGTCAAGGAGCGTAAAGTGATGTATATAAAAGGACGGACAGGTAAGCAATAGAAAGCTACCTTCACGTCCTTGGGGAACTGTGGAATGGCAACGTCAAAATTAGCGAGCTCGTGGGAGTTCACCATTATTTCTAGTTTTAATGCGTCTAATATTGACGACACCTTGACTCACAAGTTCACTCTTAATCTCCTCTTCAGGGACATCTTGCAAGTCCCAACAAGATATTACGCCCTGACTAAAGTTCAGTTGACGGTGGAGTTCAACTTGAACTTGAAACGGACCTAGTGACTTCAATTTCAGGAGATTAATTGTTTGCTTATCAGTAGACGTCTCCACTAACAAAGTGCCGTTTAGCTCGCCTTCAACATGCGCAAGTTGCGTTTGAATAATGAAAGTGGATAAGCCCTTCAAACTACTTGGATTTTCTGTTTCATTCTTTCTTTAATTACAAGATATCGCATGATATTCGGTACGATACTTATCTGTTCCTCTACTTCTATTTTCTCTTCCCTGTCACTGAATGATTCATTAGCTGTATGCGCCTTCTTACTTACTTCAGTGACTTTCTCTTCATTCTGTCTCTTCTTTCTACGCTGTTCTTTCTGCGACGGCGACTTATTATTAGGATGTTGTGGAGCCATGATGAATGAAAGCCGTAAATGCCCACACTTCTCCGTCTTCGTTCTGAGGAGCCAACGAGGCTACTAGGTACTACCCTCATCACCCTTGTCAGCAAGCTAGAAATCGAGGCGAAGTCCAATGACTTGGCTTCAAAATCACTTGCACTCCCGACTGATGGATACTTGGGACACCCACTTCCCCCCAGTGTTGGCGAGACCAAAGGTCCGAAGAGCTCCCCAATGGCGCACTTCCCAGTCTCAACGAGCTAGACCATCCAAGAATCTGCTGCTAAGAGCTAGGTGCTATCCAACGGTTCCGCCCCCTTTCCTCGGGTTCCAGGGGTAAGCGTCAATGCAAGTAGATCCTGGCACATCCTTTGTCATTGCGTGGAGATCCAAGTCGCAGGACAAGAGGAGATGTAATAATGAATCATCTGTGGATGAATAATGATATGAAAGTAAATGAAACTCCTTTCTGCTGGTCCTCCTTTCAAGTAGCGTAGGTGTTTAGCTGCTAGTGCTGATTGCAACCAGCATAACCCGGCTAAACGATGGGGTCGCCAATTCACTACGCCGTATACGAGCAGCTATGATCTGCTGCTCAGGGTATGTGATGATGCATCACGTTGCGGTCCGTAGACCTCCGATGAGGTCGCCAATCACTTACGTAAGTGGGAAGTAAAAATTCTCAACAGAGAAGCACTCTAGCCTGCTGTTGGACTTCCCATAGACAGCAACGATGTTCGCAGCTGCCAGGGCTCATTGCAGCCAGTAAAACTGACTGGGCGATGGGGGCGACACTTCCTGACGCCGGGGTGAACATACGAAAAGCATTATACTGTAAAGATAATGAGCAATATAGAAAGATACAATGTAGTGATGCAGAAAATACGGAAGATCATCTCCCGCTGTGCAAGCCACCTAACTATATAATAATTATATCTGATACTACTGACATTTGATCAAGATAAAGGCAAGCCGGTGGTGGTCTCATTTCATTTCGTCGTTGACACAATTTCATTCTTAGTAAATTTTTACCTACATAAAGTGAGGCAAACCTGTTCAACGGGTTATTGCGCCGCAGACTTGGTTTATACTGGGTGTTAGATTAATGAGTACAAAAAATTAAATTTGAATTCATTGTCGGTTCGTCAGTCACATTGAAGAATCCCTTGCGCACGCATTGCAGAGTATGAAACATGCATATCTGAATAGAACAGGTACTTCTTTGATTGTGAGGTTTCTAGCCGTACTCTCTACGTTAGATAGTTTTTGAAATATGATGTGGTGTTCTGCCCGAATGCTGGTCTTTGACCCGAAGGTTCCTGGGCAAGGTGAACCGATGATGGTTAGCCATTGCATTCCATGGGATGATGATATCCAAAGGACGGGACGTACAGTATAATGAGGGATCCGAACCTCTTGTGTCTCCACCGGGAATCGAACCAGGGGCCCCTTGATTACAATTCGACGAGCCGAGCTTATCCACCGGGGACACTTTTTAAAAATAAGTCTCTGAAATTCATTTTCCCACACTTTCGGAACATTTCTTTCTCCAAAACTAGTGCCATTTGACCAATATTCAAGAGAACTTTTTCTGTTTTTACGCGTTAATCTAACACACTATGTATGTATATACAGGTCCGGACCAAGGGGGGCTATGGGGGCTAAATCCCCCTTGAGGTCGAGGAATACACTCGATAAAATAACCTTTACGCATGCTTTACACTATATAAAATGGCACGTACGTGTGTTTTATACTGTATAAAGACAAAATGAATTAAGTAACAAAAAAAATAATAAAAACGTAAACAGAACGCAATTTTAATGCATGGCTAAACTTCACTTGGTAAGACTATTTTCTTTACAATCTGCCAAAGTCAAATGAACGGACAGAAAAATATTCAAATACTGAAGAGAGAGAGAAAAAGTTGGAATGTTCAGTAAATGAATACAAGGATGAGGTGTCAACAGTGCTTCGAGCTACAGTAAGACGCAGTGACTTTATTGTACCATTTGAAATTGTAGTTTACAGATTTTGTTTCACTCTCGAGCTAAGTAACAAACCACAGATGCCAACCTTAGATATATCAGCTGCAATTTCTGAGGCATTCCATCTCAACTCAGGTACTTGGTGAAAATTGACCACCTCTGAATATTTTTGAAATAAGAAAAAGAAAATACGGTAGTTACTCCGACTAGAGATATGATTGCTCCTGAAGAAAATTTACTAGAAAAAAATTCTCACCGACACTTCCGAAATTTGCTGCCCTGGGCCATTAAAAATAAAACATACGTCTTTGTTTCAAATGGTTGTTGTTAAAATCTATAATACCGAGAGACTTGCATATTTTTTTTTATTTATTTTTTTAAAATCTTAAAGCACTTAAATCACTTTTATTCAACGTATATAGAAAACCTATTGTTGTTCAGAAAGACTGGAGAAAAACATACTTCGAGGATTCTGAGCAATTGGTTCTGCCCGAGGATTCCGGATTCTGGGGGAAAATCGGACAAAGGTGCCTCCAGAAAACGAGAACGCGGTGCTCTAGAAATCAATACTGACGTATTCGAATGAAACTTTCACAGGTTTATCGCGAGGTCTACTGTTCGAAGAACCTTTATACTAGTGGTCTTCTTCTTAGCTGATTTTGAGTTCTAACTCTGAGAGCAGTGATATAACATATTGTCATAAATATTTCAATTTCTTTCTGGACACCTTCCTAAGACTCGAAACCGATGAACTAATTAACCGAGCGTAGTGAGGTCTCCTAGTTGACTCAACTGGCAACTGTGTTGTCTATCTCTGTGTGTATCTGTATGTCTCACAATATAATTGTCGAACGCGTGAACCAATTGGAAACTTTCATATACTGTTTATTTGCTCAAAGGACAGGTCAAGTTCGTTGGGGAAGAAAATCGGACAAGGAGGGAAGGCGTTAAAACGCTCCCTAAAATTGCAAACAAAGATAAAAATGAAGAAAACTATAATTATATAGACTGTTTTCTGTTATAAGAGCTTTATAAATTTACAAACATACTCCG
>JAGDQP010015842.1:20103-41777 GCA_022664845.1 Lepisma saccharinum | reverse complement strand
TTGTCTGTTTCTCTTATTATCTCAGTCAGTATTTTATTTCTGCTATCTATGTCTTCTTTATCCTCTAACTCTTCCAAGACGCTGAATCTGTTGCTTCGTTCTATCTCGAATGTCTGTCTGTGTTTTCCAAGATTTTCCATATCTGAAACTGGCGGTTTTCCTCCGATAAGCTTCTTTATCTCAAGTCTAGTATTTAGTTTCAGCTTGCATCTCACCATCCTATGATCGCTCGAGATTTTGAAACAGTTCAGAACAGACACGTCTTGCAGAATTTCCCTGTTATTCAATATAACGTAGTCTATTTCGTTTTTGGTCCCATTTGGGTGTTTGTTGGTTCCTGAGAATTCCTACAAATCATGGCAGGCACGCTGGAAATGCTGTGTGAGTGCAGGAGGAAGCTATTGTGAAGAATTTTAAAGAAACAAACGATTATCTGCAATACGTTTGTTTCTCCGGATATTTCCGTACAACCTATGTACTGCATTTTATTTCACTTTGAGAGCTGAACTGATCGAATTTGCAAAACGATTGAAGCGAATGGATTAATAACTCTGTTATTGGTGTTTCTTAGATCATAGATCACAAAGTAGGAAGCATAAAATGTTAAAAATAAGGTACATAAAATAGATAATACCAGTTGTTTGATTGAATAAACGAAAAGCAAATAATAAGCAAACATACTGATGGGGAAGAGAAGAATTATATATATATATATATTTCCATCTTATTTAGAATGTAAAAGTATGTGCTCATGAAAATGGCTACTCGAGAGCAATTACTTTAGGAGCTGGCTGTGGAAAGTGATCAAAATGTGTGGAAATGCTCTTATGTTCTTAAATTGTTGAGAGAAATAGAAAGCAAATACATAGTAGTAGGTACGTGGCGGAAGACGCTACTTGCTGGAGGGTATGTTCTTCATGGCTACCATCTTGAAGTCGACCATTTTGAACCTTGATACATTTTATTAAATTGGAAGAGGATCGTGTAATATGTCATTCTGGGAAATGCCTTTGTTAAGTCAGTTTTGACGTAAAAGTATTATTGTGAGAGATAATGTAATATACCACTTCTAAACCGGTAACGATGTAATATCCTGAAAACACCCATTTAGTTTTGAAACAAAGAGAGAAATGAAACCCAAATGCATGTAGATTGTTCCTTGGTATAGTGCCCTATCAATATGCCTTAGTATTCATTTGTTCTGTTTTTTCAAAACGAAATTGATGTTTTCAGACTATTGCATCATTACCCGCATAGAAGTGGCATATACCCTTATCTCTGAAAACATCAATTGGAATACCGTTTGGAAGATGAATTTCGAGAAAAATACACAGGTACTGAGCAAGATTTGTAAAGGTATTAGAGTTTGTCCCCGAGCTCTCATCCTGGTTCGCTTGTTGTGAATAAATGCGGAAGTATATAGCACACAGCTATTCCAGAATGAATTCATTCTGTACATTCACAGAATGCTATAAAATTATTCAATTTAGCAGGACGATATTTGGATTAGTTCTCAATTGGCTCTGAAGTGAGCTATTCTGACTTGGAATGATAAAGAGTCCTAAGTCTTATACTCAACACGTCTCGCATTTCCCGGATACGTTGAGAGTGGTAATGAAGAATGCGTAAGTTCTTAGATGTTTGTTGAGGGATACACACATATCTGTAATCAAGTTAAACTTACTGTTGATAATGTCGAATTGGCGTGCACAGTTTAAAGTGGTCATGGTTGGTTGACTCCATCCGCTAGAGAGGAAATGTTTCTCTTCTTACCCTGAGGCAGTTTCCTTCAGGATACTCTCTACTAAGACACAAGAAGATTTCGTCATGTTTCTACTTCATCCTTGTGATGGAGGAAGCTTGAGAGCAAAAGAATTCCCCAGAGGCTGTATCTGTACGTGTGTAAATTCTATTAAAATTTCTCAATGACAAATACCTTGCTTTAAATCTCACATAAGCAGTGTTACATACTCTCATTATTACTACTTACTGTGATCATGGTCACCCTAAAAATACAGTTGCTAATAGAGTTTCTTTTTTTTTTAAAAAAAAACATCATAAATCAATTTTTGTCACATACGCGTTTATTGCAGCAAACGAACCTGTTTATGTAGACGCATTTTTCCGAAGAAATCTCAAAAGTCAACGCCACCTGTATAGTACGCACGGCAGCTAACAATTTGCGATTTCTTGCAGAAATCCCATAAGCCAGTGACTTAGACATTTCTATAAAAATGCGTACACACAAATAGGGACTGTGTAAAGGTGCATTTGAAGTTCTGGAATGAAAAAGGATGAAAATGAATAATGTTAAGTGTGTTACGGAAGCAGAAAAGGTCGTGCATGTTTGAAGGGGTATATAAGAAGTTACAGGACGTTAGGCGCTAGTCCAGATAAACGAAAATGTACCTGGAACAGCTATTGATGATATGCAATATTTTCATCGTACAACTGTCCGAGAGGACTTTATTTGGGACTCTTAACTGCTAATATATTTTGCATATAAAATTTGCGTGGCGGAAGGTCTGTGTTCTAAGTTAACCATGAGAGTACGAGTGCTAAGGGCCGAAACGAAGTTCATAGTGTTTTGATCCAATATATAAACGAACGTAAGGCATTACATTCTCTCATATGGATGCTCTGCAGAAAATAGGATGATATGTCGAGATTGTACCTTCAAAGTAGGTTCTGGCCGCCTTCTTTCCAATATCCTATCCCATATCTTTCCTGCCCTGAATTAAAGTTGCATAAACTCTTCAAATTCATAACATCTGTGGCCGTTTATCCTCTACAAGCAAAATGTTTCCGAAGAGTATCGCGTGGAATTGACCATACCACTTTCCAATCTCATCGAAGATCTTTTCATTTGCACAGAGAAGCTTACAAACCGAGGCTACAACAAAGGGGAGATGAAAGTTATTCAAAATTGATGATGTGACTCACTATTAATTTAAAATGGTAAGTTAGGCAAGAGTATAATTTACATGACAGCTATCTAATATTAGTCATGTACAAATTACAATCTAAGTTACGTACAACTAACAAATTCAACAATTGGGATCAGCTCATATCGTGTTATTGAAGCGGTCTACGTAAAAGGGAACATAGCCGTATTTTTTAACATTGCGTATGTGCCCTTTTTACGTACACCACCTCAATTGATTTTTTTCACAAAACTCGATATCTACGTTTTTGTTGATTTTCAGATTTTAACATATCCTAATGTTTTTGGGCCAGAGGAATAGAATAGACCTATCAAAATTAATCAAAACTTGATAAATACAACAGTAAATAGTTGTTGAAATATGATATTTCATCGTGGATATATGGGACTATTGATAATAAAAAGCTCTCCTGAAAAAACAAGATTTTATAGATACCGAGTTTTGTGAAATCACCCCTCAATTAAAGATGTTTCCAGGTTTTAAGATGCTGTCACGAAATGTGTTGAAAAAGTTCAGATACAAATAACTTCTTCAAAATTAATTTTGGAAGCTGAATTTCGCAGAGTACTGATGGACTTTCTAATCATACCAACATTTCCAAGATGCACACTGACACTTGCAGTCATTTCCTTGTAGAATGGTAAACTGTTTAACTGTTTTATAGATACAACTTTATTTATTTTAATAGGAGAGCGGTGTATGATGTCAAATACTTTATAACAACACACTCAAGACAAATGACTCAAAGCTATTTCTTTGATAAATATAATCATTTTTAGCATGAGAAATTGCCTGTATAGTTGAGCAGACCCTTAACTGTTAACAACCAAGTTTACTTTATTTTCATTAAACTATTTCAGTGTGGACGAGGCAACCATTTTATTGCCTGCAGTTATGTTAGTAGATAGAAGGGTATTAAACGATTCGGCTACTATGGGACATTTCAACTCGGGATGTGAAGTTTATTCACAGGCACAGTATTGACACTTATTAAATTGATATATATTGAGATGAATAACTCAAAAGCTTTATGTAAATTTACAACATAATTGTTTATATTTGATGTAATGCTCTTTAGAATAATCAAATAGACAATTATTGTATATTTGACCATATACACTCAATTACTAATGCAAATATAGTAAGTATGAAACAATTAAATGGCTGAGTTGAAAAAGGAAGAAATTCGTGAAACGTCGAGAAAGGAAGATAGAACTTCCAAAATTTCTTTCATGTTACACTCAATATTATCCGACGAGATAGAACCACATATTTATGGGAGGAGAAAATTATGTACAATTAGGCGTGAAACTCCGAGCGAAATGTCATTGTTACAACATTGCTCTAAATTATTATTTGAAAATTGGTGGCGAAATTATTTAAGGAAAATTAATTTTCTTTCACAAAAGATACATTTACACTGGTTATGTACAATAAAAGTATTTGGTATACAGGCCTAGTACGCCAAGATATGTTGTAGATCCTGATTCCATTGACTATTTGACCCGTTAAACATTCACGCTTACAAAGCAGAATGCGAAACCGACATATCGTTTTCATAAAGCATACAAATTACCTACACTTGAAGAGCAAGCTGTTGCTAAAATCTTAAAGTATATTGTGGGTTACCAGTTCGTTCCACGTATTTAAAATTTTTGTCACCTAAATTGGATGTTTTTTTATTGTAAGGAGAAACATTAGCGGACTTTCCAGTTGAAAGTTCGTATGATATAAGTCTAGAGGTAGGCTTATTTTTGGACATTTATTTCTCACGAAGTTTCAACTGGGAAGTCCGCCAATATTTCTCCTTTTAATAAAAAGACAACAGCAACTTTAGGCGACAAAAATTGTAGATACGAGGTATTAATATCTAACCCTTAATATAAGACTTTGCTGTAGATTTTCATGCAGTTTACTACAGTATCGTTCTGTGGCAACAAGACAATAATAATCATTCAGATCTTGTAGAAAGCGAATGAACTATAAGTAAGCATAGGAGATACGTTTTGTACTAGCCATATAAATTTTGGAATCGTATTACTTCGGTTGTAAAACTGACAAATTTGTATAGCAATGTCTTCAGAAATGTGTTTCTTGGTCACTTTGACTGTTTGGATTTTGTATAGTATCTCCACGTTATTAATACGGTATTTCATTTTCTGCAATGTTTAAACGTAGAGGTACTGTTTTTAACTTTTTCCATTGAGTTGAAAAAGGAAGGAATTTCATTATCTTTAATAAAGAGCAATAAAAACCGTATATATCGCAAACATGTTTATGTATTGCTATTCCTACACTTCTTGTAAACGGGGGTACTGTTGCAAATTTGCAAAGGCCTGGTCGGAGTAAGCATTGTGAAGTTACATTACTTTTCCGATTTTCTCAATTGTTGCAGTTTCTTGCTTTCTCAACTCAACGATTTAATTTATACTACCATTATACATATGATTTGTGTGTGACCTGTAATTAGACTCGAACTCAAATAAAATTTTGAGAAATGATAATATTTTTTTTGCTCTATGGACTAATAAGAATATCATTACAGGGCGCTGTTATTTCTCCGGACGACATACCAATG
This sequence comes from Lepisma saccharinum, assembly GCA_022664845.1. NCBI lineage: Eukaryota > Metazoa > Arthropoda > Insecta > Zygentoma > Lepismatidae > Lepisma > Lepisma saccharinum. The sequence continues at coordinate 36,254 of JAGDQP010015842.1, read as the reverse complement.
ATCAAGCACGATGTTGGATCTGCTGTTGTAATAAAAAATATAGTGCAGACGTACAAGGTTTATAATGAGGTTGCTGACGCGGATGTTCGAAGAATTCCTATTGAATCTAGAAAATGTAGATTTTCAGACGAAAATGAGGGATTGTGGGCCTTTAGCTACTACAGCTACACTGCATGTGTGTTGCAGTGCAATATAGAGATGAAAATGAAACTATGTAACTGTACTGATGCATTGATCGGATATACTACAGGTAATTGTGTTTATATAATCCTTTTTTCCTGGGTCATCGCACGACAAATCGTCCAACACTGGTTACATCATTACTTTGAAAATTTTTTTAATTTTTTGTACATGATATTCCTACACATCTGTGGATATGAGAACCACTTTTCAAAAGTATGTTCTGTCCTTATTTCTCCCGAGATGAAGGATGGAGTTTTTTTGCTCGCGTAGCTAAGTACGGAAATCTGAATAACTCGAAAAGTAGAAGAGCTAGAGAGCTGAATCAGAGAAACCTTTGTGTAGCTCCTGAAGTGTCCTATGGAAAAGCAAAAGAAATGAAAAATGTCCTTCAGGACACCCACCCGGAGGGTTGAACCCCGGGTTTTCCGGATGTAACGTTAAAGCTGTTCCTTCGAGCTACACTCATATTCAGTTATTATTAAAGCCAATATTATAGAGAAAAGCACAGGAGGAAGATGGGCGAGCCTTAGGGTCACATTTATGAATCACTCCAAAGAGGTGGGTACTCCCAGAAGCATTGAAATGATATGCTCCTGGAAGCCACCCACCTCTTGGGAGTGATTCATAAATATGACCCTTAGACGGGTAGCGAAACTCTGCGATATTCACACCTTTCATGTTCCAATGTTAAGCGACACGAACTGACACTGCGTTGCATACACACGCATACCAACAGTGGGTGCTGGTTTGCCCGCCAACTAAACCTCTGTTTCGATAGACACAAATTACTTTTCATTGCACTAACAGTTGCTAATTTGCAAGAACTACTAATATGGACTATACTATACTATGTAGGTTCACTTGATACGACTGAGAAAGATTAGAAGAGATATTGGAGTCTGCTTTGGTTACCGAAAAGTTTAATGAATAGTGAGTAATGAATTGTTTATCACTTGAGCAAAAGAAGTTTGAATATGTAAAAGACCTAATAATTTTTACGTACCTAAAGACAAAAAGTTTACCAGAAATATTTTTCACAATATTAATCCCCACAGAGGTTATGTAAAATAATTGCTGTCGTAGAACATTTTATACAGATATATTCAGCAAAGTATCCAATAATTCATTGGCAGTCGTGAGTGACGAAAACATAGATCGAGTGAATCTCTCACCAGCATGCCACGGATCCCCCACGAATGCATTATTATGGGGCGGCAACATGCTGTACTATCTTTTCGGAAAATATTAATTTCAACTTCCACACATGTATTTTATGAATGTGTGTCACGGACAAACACATATCTTTCCTGTGATATCTTAGATTACAATAGACACGTCTCATACTACGTGAATAATCTCCAGAGTATGGAGTCAACACAATCTTCAGCGATGCCTTCAAATCCTTGGTTTATAGCTTTAACTGAAACCTGTTAACAAAATGCAAGAACTATTGGGTTGCTGCGAATGAAACGACCGCTTTGATGCCTAGTGGCAAGGTACCTGAACAGCACAACACAGGGATAAACTGAGGTCACGTGTCTAACGTCACAAACTCTCTATACGTCCAGCAAAATGGCTGGGATAACTAAAGAGTCAAGAGGCAGTGTGTTGTTGAACAGGGTTTTATGAAACCGCACCATGTAGAACCGATAATTGCGAGTGATTTATCTTTATGAATTCAAACTGGAAAATTTTGTACAGCAAGCCGGAAAATCCATTAACAGTGAATTTGGGGCAGTAATGGCGAATGACCGCGCCATTCACCGTTGGTTTGTCAAATTTCGTGCCGGTGACACAACATTGCAAAACGAGACCCATGAGCACCGACCAACATCATGTTTGGATGGGCTGCTCAGGAACACCGTGGAAGCGTACCCTCGGAAAAGTGTTCGTAACATAGCAAACGAGTTAGGTATACACCATACCACTGTCAGTCGAAGGCATGTGCTGCTATGGTCTACACTATTTGTATAGTGATAGTATACTTTAAAGTGAAGTTCTATTGAAGGTCTTACGTATGGGAAATATTCTGAAGTTCACGTTTAAAGAATACTACAAAGTTATAACTTCTCTCATTGAAACTGTAAAAGTCATATGTAAACATGGAATAGAACTTCATCTTTATTACACAAAAAAACTTCATAATACAACTAATTCGAGCTATAAAAATAGTAGTAGTAGTAGTAGAACATCAACCTCAATAGAATTAAGCAGTAACATCAAAGGTATTAGGATCTATATCCTTCCCAACCATAGCAATAGTAATATTAATAAATACACCATTCTTTATAATAGTTGTAATAATAACGGAAAACATAAGTTCATATCCACTAGAATAATACACAATCAAATAGTATGTAATATCCCAACTCAATAGTAAGCATAACTAAACGTATATCTTCTTGTACCCTCCTTTGGTATCATTATTCATAAACTGTATTCCATTCTTTCTTGCGAAGCATCTTTAATCCATTTCCGACATTGTAATATATGTATATCACATACTGAAGCTAGACTTTACATATTCTGATTGTAACATACGTCATTAAGTAGAATTCATATTGTCTTAAAAAAGGAACTGTTTTCAACTACCGCTATAGAAACAAACGAAATTATTTAAGTGTTGCCGGCTCCAAAACTGACTAATAACAATCGATCATTTAGTAACCTACTACACGTGTGATTGGTAAGGTGAAAAGTTGGACTCATGGGTGTCACATAAGTTGACACCGGCCAGCAAGGATAGCCGTCTAGACTTGTGCGGTTCTATGAGTGTGAGGAATAAGCGGGAAAGTTTCCTGCATCTGATTGCCACTTCTGATGAAAAATGTATCTGCTACGACAATTGTAAACGGTCAGGACAATGGTTGGATCCTGATCAACACTCAGAACGGTGTCCTAAATCACCTTTCCACCCCGGAAGGTATTGTTGTTGGTATGGTGGTCTATGCTGGGAGTAATCCATCATTTCGTTCTCAGGCGAGATGAAATCTTCACTGCAGATTGTTACAGTTCTGAACGCCACGAAATGCACCGCAAACGTTTGTCCCCAAGCATCCAGAAATCGTCAACAGACATGGTGTCTTCATGTTGTACGACAATGCGCGCTCACACGTCGCACAAAGAACACTACAGGCTCTCCATGAGTTGCAGTATGAAACCCTTTCTAACCCACAGTATTCCGCTCATCTTTCTCTCACTGACTACCACCTCCTCTTCATCTCGATCACTTTTGACAAAGAAGACCTTCCCTGATAATCGGACAGCTGAGGACTTCTTCACATCGCAGACTCCAGACTTCTTTCGCCATGAAATACAATCGTTGGCTGAGCAATGGCAAGATTGTGTGGATTCAGGCGGCGACTACTTTGATTAACAAGGTAATGTAGTTTTCATTTTTGGCCTTTGGACATGACATACCTGAAGCGGACATTTCATTCGTACCAATATTATCGAATAGTCGAGTCGAAATAAGGTGTTTGCTGGAATTAAATAAAACAAAAATAATTCTTGGTTCTTGTTTATGTATCCACTAGTCTAACATACTAAAAACCTAAATTCTGACCTTCACGGCATCAGCCACCATATTGGAAAATAGTGTCCATCCCATGTCTGGAAGACAGGTTTTCGACATTTATGCGAGAACAGTGCAAGATACGAAGAAAATGCAAAGGATAAATTAAAGAACACAAACTTTACAACTTTGGTCCTGTTCATATTTTTGATATGACCAATCGTTTGTCTGCAATAAGCATATTTCTCCAATTCATATAATTCTAAATATCCTTCTTTGGCTCCTTATTATGTCGCCAACAACAATTATTCGGAAAATAGCTCGACCTATAAATGATTTTATATGTAGAATTATATGCTAAACGTTTTGCATTGAAAACTATCCTGTAAAGCATGTGGGGTTATATGCTTAGGGGAGGGGAGTAACAATTTGTGATTCTTTTATCATTCTCAGCTGTTGCTGGATTTAGCTCAAACAAAAGTAATTCTTAGTTCCTGTTCATGTACGTACCCGCCCCCCAATTTAACATGCTAATAATGTACATTCTGATCTTCACGCCATCTGTCAATATTTTGGAAAATGGCGTCCATCCGACGTCTTAAGCGGGAATGGTGGTGCAATTTTGGTCCTTTTCATTCTAATATGAACCGTCATTTGGCTACAATTCGCCAAATTCTCGGACTTTTAAATATTTGGGTCTTGGTTTATCGTGTACAATAAATATTCAAGGATAGCTCACTCTATGAATGATTTCTCATGTAGACTTGTTTATACCCACCTTTCATCGAAAATTAACCTCGAAAGCATATGTGGGGGAGATAGAGGGGGTTAAATGCTTATGAGGAGTAATAATTTGCGATGCTTTTATAATTCTCCCTACGTTCGTGCTCCGAATAAGCATTATAATGAATATATTAGTTACAAGACTGTCCCTTGTATGTTAAGCAACAGGTTTGGGAAGACGAGGAGTATTGAAGTGGAAGAAAGATAGAGATGAATAAAAATCTTCAAAGAACAAACTGAAATAAAAATGCCTGCTTTGTATTCTAAGTACGTATTTCATATATTAAAATTCTATTTTTTTCGTGGTTTTGATGAAGAGTTCAGTGTGTTCCAGAAGCCATCTTCATTATTTCCAGATGCCATCTTCATTATTTCCAGATGCCATCTTCATACTATGTCCACTTCAACACATGATGTATTGATACAGTTTCCCACTGCAGTTTGTGTAAATCTCACTACACGGGATGACATATGAATCGGTGTATGCTGAAACGGGATCAATCAAGTGATACTAGTTTTCAGAGAAACAAGAAAATCTATACCAAAAGTTTACCGTAAATATAACAGCAGTGCACTTTTTTTTAGCAGAAAATCTTCATATTACAACTAGCATGAATCCACCTACTTGAATGGAGTAAAAAAAAGATATTTCGTAGCAAAAAAGGTTAAAAGTGCATGACTAATACCCTAATAGCATGCAATGGTAAATTAAGGCACAGCTAAGGGTTTCTACATACTTTAAGTGTTGAAGAAAGTACAAAAGATGACATTCTGATAAATGTTGAACTGTTTTTCAATAGCAACATGGTTAGATACGTCTTATGTGATGTTTATCTGCTTTGTTTACTCATCTCCAATGCCATTTTCAGTTGTAGGCAACATAAATTTCGCCGTAAAACTCTTCATATTGTATTGGTATGTATGGCGGGAATTTTCTAATATCATCTAACTTGGCCTTCGACAAGGCAACTTTCACTTGAGGATAAACTTTTTTACGTGGTAATTTTGAAGTTGGTCTTCCGGGGCTTGTAAACGGAAAAGTATGCTCCAGTACTTTGAACAGACCACTTTGATTGTTTCTGTGCATAGGAAACATTTGACTGATTCCACTTCAACGTGAAAAAACAACAGCAACCTTCAGAACCCTAAAACAATCATTACATCGTTTTTAAAAATATTTTTGACTGCACCCCTTTTAGCATGCACCAATTCATATCAATCTGCATGATATTCAATCCGCATTTGGAGATCTTGAGCATGAGTTGTCTCGAGAAATTTCTCAGTTACACTTGATCATTTTAGTAAGGTCTCGGGTGCCTGTGGAAAGTCGGAAGTCACGGAACGGAACTTTCCACCAATATTCCTCCATCCAAAATTGAAAGGATCTTGGAAATTATTTACCAGTTTTTTCCAGACAACACACTGATAGAGAAGTCGAAGCAGATGACATTGTATTTTAACATTTTTACTTTACGGTAGACGAGCAATATCAAATTCATTATTCTTTGCTATGTAGATTTTCTTAGAACATAAACTGTATCTCAAGATATCTAGAGCGGTGTACTTCAAATGTTAAGTTTGCCTTTAGCAGGAAAATTTAGAGACATTATTCAGCTACACAAATGCACACAGAATAAAATTACGGGAATACTACAAACGTATTCGATTGTTACAAACCTTATAATGCTGAACAGTGGCGTACCGGTCTGCGAAACTAATGTACGGTCCACAGCAAATTAATATATTTAATTATTAAACATTTATTTTCTAGATTTTGTCAGATTAAAATTAACATTAAAATTTACATTTATTTTTTAAAACAATTAGAGTCTGAAGATGCGCTGGAAACTTTGAATATCAAATAAACTTCTAATTTACTGGCGTCTTCTCGGTACTTGAAAGTTTGCCCTGTAATTTACTGGTTCTTGAGTATTAAAAGGTTCAAAAACTCTGGCATAGAAGACTTGGAACAGAGTCGATGCACAAAACATTCGTCAGTTACTATATTTTTCGACAGAAGGAGACCTGTAGTCAGAAGGAACATTATACGGTTCCGAGATCTGTAGACCTGTAAGAGGGGCATAGCTAGCAAGCGGGGTGAACTGGGAAGTGCACAAGCAATCAGCGAGTGGACTCGAGGAGTGTTGCCAGCACAGTCCGTTTTTGTCGAGTGTTCATTATTGTAGATAGAGATTTCGGCCAGACCGGAATTCCTCAGAGAATGTTTCTTCGTGCAAGTGCGTGCTCGTATTATTTGTATCTGATCCCCCTCATCAGTATATTTGATTTTGGCTTTTAAAACACCCTAAAATGTGGATCTAAAATAACCTTGAGCTTAAAGTTATTAAAATAATTGCTCATTATCAGGGAAAAGATTTTTCATTTTATATACCACTTGCGGTTTAGCTATCGAAAGTTCATTATTTGTTTTTTTTTTTAAATATAGTTCTAGGCATCTCTGACTCAGGCCTCAAAGGTCCTTTTTCGCAATTCTTGACCACTATACACTGCTAAAAATGTTTCTTAAAATCCAAGAATATATTCTTATCTGTGCACGGAGAAATAATTTTCTTAGATACATCAATATCCTCATTTAATTAAAAATGGGAACATGTTACAATGGAAATTAGCTCACTGAATTTATTTCCAAACTGACATGTTCTTGTTTTAAATGAAATAAAAATGTTGGTATCTCATTTCCATGAACGTTGTTTCTCGACGCACAAATAAGAACTTCTTGCTCACTTTTAAGAAACTGGTCTTTACTGTTTTCAGAAATAGTACTATTGGTTACCAGTTCTAGAGAGATAAATCTTTTCTACTTGCTAATATATGAAAACCGGTCCAAACCATAGACGCTGAAAAGTGTCTGCCAAGTTAAGTTTATGCATTTCGTTATCCCATAAGGAGCTAGTGAGCTTCAGGATTAATGAGACCGAAAACAGCTCAAGAAGGGTCATTCTGTGGTCACTTGCCTTTCCTCTTACTTCCCTATTTGTTTGCATTTATTACCTTGTTTCCTGTTAGTAGCTACTCTTTCCCACACCACAATTCGAACCATTTCAAGCTGTCCTGGCGGGACAATTTGTTTCAATATAAGAAAACATGAAATACGTACTTAAAGAGACCAATACTTTCGACGCTTTTCTGAGGATAATACCAATAAACGTTCCTGTGGGTCAATTTCACAATGATGTTATACTGTTGTTAAAGAATAACATATATTTCTTTCCAATGTTGTTGCCCTGTTTTACAATTGCTTCAGAAAAATATGCTACTACAAATGGTATCCACTCCTCACAAGAATTTCTGAAAGCACGCTAATGGTAACTTACAGTTCATAAATGCTACTGGCAACGCTTTCACTATCTACCTTACATTGGCTGTTGGAATTGTCTTGCCACCCATCATTAAACTATGACTCCTCCCAAAGAGGTACAGATCTCGGAACCACCCAGCAGTTTGGGGAAATAAGGAGAATAAGCACAATTTGTGTGTCCATAACAAGTACTTTATGTTGCAGGCTTCTTTATCGTTCTCAGATGCTCCTTATAAAGCTCTACACAATTCATTCACTCATCGTCACAATCTTTGCGTGTCGTAGTCACATATGGAAATTCGACAAAATACTCAATGACTGATACAACGAAGAAATACTCAGTATACCTGACTCGACAATTCAACTGAACGAATCAGCTTGCTTCATAGTACTGGTATAATGTTTGCAATAATTATCAATGTTACTGGTTGAAGTAGATTACAATTATTTAGCCAATTGGTTGTTTCTTTAAAAAATCCATTACGCATGTACAAAAAAGAGTGAAAATCAACTTACAATTCATTTCAGGAAGTTAATATCCCATACTTTCAGGATATTGATTAGCAACAATTAAGGAATTAATTTGAACATTTATCTCGGACCGAGGAAGGTGTTACTAATAACGATTTGTACTTAAAATTGGATTTAGTATGAAAAACCACCCAGGAATTTCCCTGTATACAACACAACCCCCCGTAAATTTTTACGTACACCCCCCGAACAAAAACTCAATCGTGGCTTTTGATGTGGAGAGTCGGCAAACCATTTTCGAGTAAGCAAACAGCTTTCATAGAAATATATATATATAGAACGAGAGAGAGAGAGAGAGAGAGAGAGAAAGAACGAGAGATAGAGAGGAGAGGAGGAGGAGGAGGGGAGAATGTTTGATGTAGTGTTAAAATCTGGCTGCACTACAAACTGGGCATATCATGAGAAAATGATTATGATTAATCGGCAGGATATCGTCAAAGACACTTGGTCTAGTTCGCGTCCCACGATAAACATAGAAAACGCAATAATTGACATCACAGTTATAACAGAGACAGTAAACCTCGCACGAGCGACTGCCCAATTCGAGAGAAAGCCTGCCCAGGAGGCTGGTCTATTGGGTACTCTACTGTTCGAATGACTGTTGGCTAACCTTATTGAATCTGGCACGAACCGGTTGATGACGTGAAAAGTGATTACTACTATTGACTCCAACAATTCAGACTCAGCAATCACGGATTCGATTCCTGTATATTTTGCAGTGTTGGGCGATGCGTGGAGCCCGAGCTTTCCATTCAGACCTGCTAACAGATTCTCAAATTTGAGGATGTCACCTTGTTGTCTCATTAACGAATATAGTGGGTCAATCTCAAATGTATGTATATTGTATGTACATAAGAGTTCTCTTTGTGACTGTCAATTTACAGTGCTCGCTCACTATCTACGCAATATTTATCTCTTTTCACATGTGAGAGATAAAATTACGAATTTATCTTTTTGTCTTCCCGAATACGTATACCTACTGTCAAGTATCAGTTTGCTAGAATAATAGACCTCACTCTATTTATGTTTTGATGTGTACCTTTACCGTACATCTTACACCAAGTCGGATGCAATAGACTCCACTAGAGGATATCTACGAATTTCTTTGTTTCCTCTTAAGCTCTTACTTGAGATCTATTTGTTCTCCTAATTGGTCTTAGAATTTATTTTTTTAATTTTTTCTCCTACTTTTATCATTATTTTAGTGTTTTAATTTTTCGGGTGTAGCAATGCATCTTCTTCATAATATGCTTTTTAAGATGGCTAACCTTCGCTGATTATTTTGTGAGTTTGATAATTATTTCTTATCTTGATTTAAGTTCTACTCGACTCGAAATTGTAAATTCCTAGGGCCCGCAGAGCCACGCAGGATGACTTATAACCGATTAGACTACTTTCGTCCTTTGAATTGTTTATAAATATTGGTATTTTCTGAATAATAATTATGAATTTACAATTCCTCAGACCGACCGACTCGCCGAGCAAGCCCCCAGGAAAACCACTGAGGCCAGTCCAAAAATAATTAGACTGGCCGGTTGTTGAATTAGAGCTTCTTTGGCAAATATTTATTAAGCCAGCCCGGATGAATAATTAATTTTTTAGTTGGATTTGGTGATATTTGAGTTTTAAATACTGATATGATGTGTATAGAAAGATTAGTTTGAGTATTAAACATGATTGGGTGTGAATGGGTTAGTTTAGGTTTAAAGTCACAAAAGATTTTTCTTTCTAGTGTCTTGCTGTAGTTAGCTTGAAGACGAATACGATTGTGATTATTTAATAAGTGTGTGTCCCGTCTTATCCGCGGAATTGAATTTTGACATTTATTTAATTTTGAATTTATATGATTTGTATTTTATATGTTTTGTTTGTTTATTGCACGTCTTTGTATTGGGGTCAGGTTTCGTTGTTTTGATTTTAAAGGGTACTAACATCTTTTCCTGTAGATGACCAGCATGCTCTCGTATACAATGGATTATGTCTGGTTTCAAATCACTTTGCTTTGATTTTGCGAGGACGATTTGGTATACAGAAGTAACTTTTTCTTTGTCTCACGTAGTGCCCTCTGGTAATACCAATCAAGGTTTTGCCTGAAAACTTTCACGGTTTTATGAGAGTTAAAATATTCGGTTTGTTTGTGGGGCAGAACAAAAGGTTATTCGTCTAAGACTTCTACCTCGTGTTTAGTTAAATTCTTCTTTCTCAGGTTATAAATGAGAGACTACTTCATTTTGATTTTCTTGGTCGTGCGTCTGCATCTTTTTATTTTTCTATGCAACTTGTGGGAGTTATTGGTTGGAGAAGAATCTTCATTTATTATAAGGTTTGTCTTTCTGAAAGACAGTTTTCGCTTTTCAGAATGTTTTGTTGATCCTGGAAAGGATGATGCTTTTATGTTTCAGTTTTTATTCCTGATTTTTTTACATTTTCCAGCAGGTTCTCTATGGTTTCTCTCTTGATGTTTTTGAGTGGCGGTGTCTGCTTGTTCCTCTTGAGTGTTCTATGCCTCTTGAGATTTAAGTTCTCATTTTTTAGACTTGTTGGTTGCTTGCGGATTTCATTTCAAGAAGTTCAGCGCGAATCTCAATTGGCGCGTTTAACTATTCTTTCGTGGTCTCCGAATCAAAGCGGGCTTTTCACTCTTCAAAATTGAATTCCCAATGCTCTTCCAATTTCGGTACTAACTGTCTGCAGTGGATGGTAGCCTCCTCGTCGATACTTAATTCGTTAATGCAGAATAGCTCTTCGAAATTGGCTGTTGCTTTGGTGAACTCAACCAAAATCAAGTCGGGTTTCTGGAGTCTTATTAATGTTTGCTATCTTGTTCTTTTCTTCTGATCTCCGACTCGTAGTGCTGGACAAGGTGCGATTTGCATAGTAGCCTCCGCAGTGTTTTGAAGAATTCTTCTTGGTCAACATATAGTTTTGCTTTTCTGGCTTACTGGGGGAATTTCCGATCGGGTCGACCTCGTTGTTTCGCTTCTCTCTTCACCGTTTTCTTTTTGTTCAACCTCCATGTCCAATATGTCGTACAAGGTGTCGTTCAGCTCCGGCAGGTCCATATATATTTGTGCGTTAAATGTGCCCATATTATATTAAGAAGTACAGATTGTAGAAGATCGCTTTATAGGCAGGGATTAGTTTTGTACTTAGAAGTACAAGTAGATTACCCCGGGTTATTTCGATCAAGGAGCTATATAGATCAGAGAGGCAAAAACAGGTATTTTTTTGTCTTCACTCTATCGACTGAAGTACCATTGGGGAAACATTTTGAAACTCATGGTGGTATTGACTTACTTTTCTTTTGATCCATGTAGCTCCCTCTGATCGAAATAGACCGGGCTACCATATATAAAACCACAGTTTGAGCTAATACTAATGGTATAGAGAATTCCACATTTTCTATAACTCTTTCAAAATAGCTGCAACCTTCAGCTCACTGCTCCAGAATTATAAAGCAACAATTATTTCGAACAACTATTCTTTTCAGCCAAAGCTTCTAGCATTATTATACCTTGTAGTCTTGGTGATAAGTGAAATTGAAATTGGCTGTAAATGTTAGTCACTGAACAGCTTGTTGGAGGTAGTTGTAATTCTATATTTAAAAAACTTTGGTGATTTATATATTACGTAAAATATAATACGTTTTATATGATAATTTAGTTCACACATATTTCTTGAAAGTAATTTGTGTAATATACCTTAGTGCAAATTTCCTCTAAATGTTAACTAATACGAATGCGGTACGCAGTTGTCCACAACTTTTAGTGATCCTTGTTAATGGATGTTATTGTTATGAAAATTAATAATTTATGATTCATCGGCATTTTCAATCGAAGCACAATTACTCTTAATTCTAGTTTATTTGATACAAGGTAAACCTATAATATTGTTGAGTTCCTGCCTACCAGAAATAGTAAGTAGGTAATGAAATTAATATATAACTTCCTAATTCATACACTGAAGTAAATATAATTTTTTCTTACACCCTCCTCTAAACAAAAAAAATCCTGGGGACCACTCAAATCGTTAATACTGGGCACGTTTCACTTACATATAAATGAATCTGATATAATTTTAGTTTGTACCTTTTTGTATTAAAGATGTTTATTGTGCGGGAAGCAATTGAATGTTTACTTAGCATCTAGAGACTCCATTATGAATTACAAAGAAAATTCGGAATGTTTTCATTGCTTTCAATTGCCAACAAAATGTATCGATACAGAAATAAGAAACACTTAAGGCAAAGCTATTTACTATGTACAGAGCCTCGCATATTGGAGTGACATTGTTTATCCTTGATTGAAGATAATTTTCTCAAGGTGAAAACTGTGTAAATATGTATTGTAATTCAAGTTGTTTTCTGCTATTCATACGTTTTGATAGGAAAATATTATTCTCTGTATGAATATAAATCTCTTTATTAAATAAAAATATCAATATTTAAAATATAAAATGCGATGACAGAGAAACTTTTATTTTACAGATCACCAGAAATTATGTGACAAAGAGGGAATGAAATGCATACATCAAATACCAGGTAATTTAAAGCTTAATATAGCTGGTTACTAGGACTTGTTAAAATTAATACGAAAAACGTTTAACATTTCGCTGCAAGCGTAATGAATCCAGAACTCAGTTTTAGTCCGGGCCAAAGTTTTTTCCCTGAACCCAAAATTTTTGTATAAAGTCATTTTTTATTGTTAATAAGTTTTAAGTAGGGTCTCTTTGAGACGAAAATGGGTGATGACACCTTGTCATCCTTGGGTAACTCCCACAATTCAAGATGGCGTTCGCCGATACCATCAATGTTCAACGCATTGTGCCATATGCCTGAATAATGCCAAGTAACACACCCAAACTTTGGTATTGAGCATTTCTTATCGTTAGTAACTTTGAACTATAGTATTTATAAGATAAAAACGTCTGATGACATTTTGTCACCCCTGGGCAACTCTCAAAATTCAAGATGGCCTACGCCAATAACGGCTCTTTTCAACGCATTGTGCTATATCACTGAATAATGTCAAATAACACATCCAAACTTTCGGTAATAAGTATTTTTATAGTTTATAACTTTGAAATAGAGTCTATTTGAGATGAGAATGGCTGATACAATTTCAAGATAGCGTCCGTGCATAACGTAACTGTTCAATTTATTGTCATATTGCAGACAAATGTCATATGCTACACCCACGATTTTGGTATTAACTATTTTTATCGTTGATAACTTTTATGTAAAGTATATTTCAAATGAAAATGGCTTCTCACACCATGTTATCATTTTACAACACCCGTAGATAAAGATGGCAGCAGGCATAAAGTAATGGATCAACGTATTGTGTCATATGATTAATTTATACAGAATATTACTTATTTTATTTCATCATTGTCAATGTAATATCTCAACTGTGGCCTGTTGTGGTCATAAAGTCTGTTTTCTGATAAAGAAGTAGGTAAGGGCAAAGAAAGAAGATGACTGGCAAGTACACACTACACATGCTTACGATTCTCGATTTTATTCTCTACTTCTTCGCCGCAGGGCCCCATAACTATCTTTACTACGTCCTAGTGACCTCAGGTCCATGAAAATACATCCTTATACTATTTCTTAAAGAGAAGAAGAGATCGCTTTCTTATGACATTGTCAGTTCTGAAACCCTGAGAACATAATAAGTTTGCATACTTGCCCCAAACTCGAAAATAACTCGCAATTGTTGTATAGGTATGAAGACAGTAAAGATACAAGACAAGCACAAAGAGGAAATGAAGGTTAGAATTTCATTACATACTGTGGACCGGGGTGGAATATAGCAGAGAATAAGTGGTCTAATCGTCCCTCTGCATCCTAGAACTGTTTCAGAAAACACTGTAAACATGGCGACTTGGGTGATGATGCCATCAACGGTTAATTGTTCTTATACTTTAATGATCAGAAGGAAGCAAATGCAACCTTTTGAGAAAGGCTTCCATCAAGCTATCTCTTGCCAATACCAAAGTTTTATGCTTAGATCTAAAGCTAAGACACACGCTTCAGTTGTCTCAGACAGGATGTTAATTGATAATGGCCTCATTTATTTCCAAATAATTGGATTACATGATAGCTCTAGAACATTAGTGTGAAGCATGTTCTCTCTTATGAGCTAGAAACAGTGCTAGCTAGCGTAAATGTTTACAGACAATCTCGTACTTATTAATGATAATAAACGCCCATGTTAAATATAATAATGATACCTTGGCATATTTAGGAAAATGATGCTCCTGATGCAATTATCTTTTCAGGCTTGTGTTTGTCACTCTTTAATACTTTCTAGATAAAACCAGAACAAAAAACTATGGAACAGAAAAGTTGAAAGAGACAATAAAATGCAGCAGATATTTTAATCCCAACCACATTCTTTAATGTATGAAGGCAAACTTGAAAAAATAAAAGTTAAAAATATATCTTCGTGAAAATTTTGCAAAACAAGACCAATAGGAAAACCAAGATTAAGATGCCAAGGGACAATGCGCGCAGATACTCAACATTTGCTAAGAATAAAGGGACAGAGAAGGGAATCAATGTACAGGGACGAGTGGAAGCGAAGACTGAATTAGTCCAAAGCCCACCGAGTATTACAGTGCCATGTAGGTAGGTAGGTAGGGATATACTGTTGAAACACCCGTTTCAACGCTGCTTAAAGGTGACTGTTTCAATATCCTCCTTCAAGATGACTGCAACATTGTCATCTTAAATTTAGAACTGACATGGGTGACTAACAGAGTTAATGTTTTCTGTCGTCTTAATAGTTTCCGACATATTGCACGTTATTCAGTCATATGGCACAGTCTGTTGAACAGTGATGTTATCATCGGATGCCACCTTGAATAGTGACTGTTCCTAAATATAACATGATATCACAGCAGTTTCTCTCTTAAATAGACCACACTTCAAAGTTATTAACATTAAAAATAACTTAAAAATGAGTGTGCATAGCGATAGTTTCCAGTCATATGGCCCAATGAGTTGAACCGTAACGTTATCTACGGACGCCATCTTTAACTGAAGGAGTTACCCAAGGGTAATGAGGTGTCATTATTTATTTTCCTCTTAAACAGACCCTACTTAAAAGTCATCAACTATAAAAAATACTTAATACGAAAGTTTGGGTGCGTTATATGACATTATTCAGTCATATAGCAAAATGCATTGAACAATGATGTTATTACGGACTCCATGTTTACTTGTGAGACTTGCCCAAGAGTGACAAAATATCATCAGCTGTTTTTATCTTATATATATTCTACTTCGAATTTACTAACGATTAAAAATACTTACGACTGAAGTTTGGTTGCGTTATATGACATTATTCAGTCACAATGCATTGAACATTGATGGTATCGGCGGACACCATCTTGAATTGTGGGAGTTGCCCAAGGATGAAAAGTTGTCATTATTCATTTTCGTCTCAAAGAGACCCTACTTAAAAGTTATCAACAATAAAAAACTTTATACAAAAATTTTGGGTATGAATCCTCGACTGTCGGACTATTTTAGGCCGTCTTAAAATTCATAAATTTAAAGAAACTGGTTCATTTTCAACTTATTTTGTTTTAAGAGCAATGCGAAATGAATTTTCGTTTAACTAATCAAAGATTAATTAGTGTGCGGATGAAGATATGTTCTGTATCAACACTGATATTTTCGTTATAAACCTTGATAAATTCGTGATATTTTCACTTTTTCTATATTTTTGTCCTTAAAATACTTATTGGTATACTTATGAATAAGGTACTGAAAGGTACGAAGATTGGTACTTTGATTACAGCATAGAAGACGTT
>JAGDQP010015842.1:5126-19703 GCA_022664845.1 Lepisma saccharinum | reverse complement strand
TAAATTCAGAAAATATATGATACCGTGAAGGAATTGTGTTGGTAACTGCTGCTTACAAGCGGACGAAGTTACTGCCAGTTATGTATTAGAAGTTTATAAGATTTTTTGCACTTGTAGAATAGTGTAAAAGATAGAGGTAGATTAATATCAACTCTAATTCAAGCTATAGTAGGTTATTTTAATTTTTAGATTGTTCTACAATACGAAGTTACATTATGCTAAATAAACAGTATATTATCAAAGCAAAACGAATTAGTACAAGGAGAAATCTATAATCTGACTGAGAGCATAATTGCGAAGTAATTAGTCAGTATTCCAACATAGTAAGGAAAGTCAATATAGATGTAATTTCTAAAACTATCGTGAATACGACTTCAGCATGTAGTTCACAAATTCGCAGTAACCTAACGCAACACATCACAGTAATTTTCTATATTATCTTCTTGTTTTTACTGTTGCATGCATTTAAAATATTTCTTTCCTTTTTCGAATACGTAGAATGCAGAATGTGAAGTAAAGTTGAAGGATGATATGAGTGCAAGAACACACGCTGTTATTTATTGTGTTCATGTACTTATATTATCCGTTGATTTTACATCACATTCTGCACTCTGCACATCCAAAATTAGGAACCTAACCACCTTTGAGAAACAAATTCCACATAATATAACTGAAGCATTTAGCTTATATAAAGAATTACCAATATGGAGATTTAATTAAGATAGATTCTGTGCAGAAATTACCTATTTCAATTGCTATGGATGATAACGTCCTGTATTAAAACATATGTAACCGGTGAAACTGATTATTGGTAACATCTGACATTATTTCACTTTTAACACCGTAACCACCTTTCTTTCAATGCAGTTTGATTCGCTCCCCAACAAAGAGCCGTCACATTGTTGGTAAATAACTAAGCACCAAGATTGTTGCATTATTCCTTGAAGAAAATACATTTAACCACTCCCAAACAACCTATTTATTTCTCACTTTCACGCGCAAACTGTTTTATGTTGAACTACTCTGGTTCAAAACTTGTGGTACCGTTGTGTTCTTCTCGTTGACAAGAATCAATCAAAAAAATCTTTGGCCTATATATCTTCGCGTCACCCTCATTTGCTTTAAATTTTATGTGTTTTATAGTATTTAAAATATTTTAGAATTTGCTCCCATCTTCAATTGACACCCTGCCAAAAAACACACATAATGGACATTTCCGTTTTCCCCGTCCTTATATATTTTACAGTTTGTTTGTGTACATCGGATTAAATAACATATAATGTGTTTTAAATTTCAGCGCTACGGTTTTCCGTTACGTAGAAATATAGCATGAAATACTGAAAATTCTATCTCCTACGTCATACAACGAAAATCATCCTCTGATTGGTTTGACGTAATCAATCCGTTGTATTTCCGTAGCTATATGCTTCTCCCTATGTTACGTTCCTTATTCAGAAGTTTGAAGACAAAAGAACAAAAAAGAGAAAGAACATTTGCTTCATCACTTTACGAAATAATTAATATACAAATCTGCAGAACACATTTCAATAAGTTTAAACACCAAAACATGTTTTTATTAACAGAAATTGCTCGAAACATAGACAGGGGGCAGTCTTAACTTGCAATGTTATTCTTCTTATTGCTCGTTCGTGCAACTGTTGATATCTTGTAAATTTAGCTCAGTGCCGATCCGGGTGGTCGTGCGGGCTAGTGCGGTAATCTAGCGACTCCAGGATCGCGGGTTCGAATCCCGCCTCGGGCATGGATGTGATTTTAACTGTGTTGTCCGTAAGTAGGTTAAGAAAGATAAACGAAAAATAAATGGTCCTAATCGTATAAATAAACGCAATGTACTATGAAAGTTAAATAAACGAGATTTTTTTTAAAAAAAAGTTGGTTAGCGCATGCAACTTTTAATTTTTTATACTTTCACCTAAGGCTGTTCGAATCCTGTCAATGGCCGTGTTTTATTTTACTTCACGAAACGCAAGAGTAACTTCAATGTGAAAGTTTCAATTTACGTTTTTGTTTCTTACATGCTTTTATTATTATTTTATACAATGACATATTTAAACTATTCAATATATTCACGGCCTACAAGTACGTTAAATTGTTAACAGATGGCAGTAACGAGCACTACTCATGTGCTTTTAAGTTCTTGAAAAATACTTCACTAGCATTAATTAAAAAAGTATACGATTGTCGGATGTAAAAACCCACATTTTTTTACAGAAAAAAGAGGTAATTCTTTTTAAATACAAGAGTTCTAAAGAGCACTATTAGAAGATATCTTATGATTTAATCATGAAAATGAAAAAAAAAGAGCTCATATAAATTAGTGTTGAAGCTACCAAACTATATCAATGTCTTAAAAAGTATTAAAAGTAAAAATCAATTTTAAATGAATAAAACGAACTAAGTGACGTGTTAAGGCATACAGAAACGCTATTAACCACTTATATTATTTCTTTCGATCCATTTTTGCGATCTCTTTTTAACAATACTAACAAATCAAATACCATTTGTATGTCAATGACAAGCAGTCGGAAGACTGATTACGTCATAACATGGCGGCGCCCGATTATGCGCAAGGCTGAGGCTATTTTGAAGCAAGTCTTTATAACTCTTGATAGATTCATCACAGAAAGAAAAGAAAATGTTTTCCGTAGTCTGCTTTAATAGAAGAATATTTATTGCAATACAAAAATACTACCGGAAATGTCCATTGCTCTCAGTGCCGACATTTGAAGTCAATATATTCTAGGTATAAGCACTGGATATGTAAGCTTGAATGTTAGCCTCCATATTCTTTACCAATTTTGTTTACACAGGCCAAAGCAGTAAACACTGAACAGGCAGCGTAGCGAAGGATTTTAAAGATTTTGATTGGTTCTTGAACATGACTCCGCCCCCAGTCGCGATTTACATCCACAAATGTAAAATCTGCGGCCGGGGCTAGGTCAGGCAACGATACAGTAAGGGAATCGGGGCAAGTGGGAGTCGACCATGGCCTAGATTGAAGGTGGCATCCTTGTGTAGCTGAGGATAACCCTGGAAGAAAACTCAACCCAGATGGTTGGTCGCTGGAATGAAACCTGAGACCTCCAGAATGCGAAGCCGACACTCTAACAACTGAGCTAAAGCGGCTCGGAGGTACGTAATACTATACACTACAAGTAGATTATTTAATGATTCCTTGCTTATGTCGTAATATGTCTTAGACATCGGTCATTGGGAGTGGTAGAAAACTATATATCTGCCATAAAACTGTGTCACTAAATCTATACTACATACATGTGCTTCTTATCGTATTCAGAATTAATTTTTAAGCATATACATGCGATGAACTATTTATAATTATCTTAGAAATTCCAAGAATGACACTCCAGTTGCTAAGCTCACATCTCCCAAGTTATTTGCCTATATCCATAGCAAACGTTTTAAAATGTTTACCACTATCTCAACGCATGCTCAACAATACATAACTTTTTCACATCTCTGATATTTGTCTCTGCTTGGCTACCTTCTATATTTCACTGCTCTACGTCCTTCGCAGATTCATGTTTTTACAACTACTGCACAAAGAACAACTTCCTGGTAACACATGTCGCAACCAAATGTGATGCCATCTTGGGTGCTGAAACAGTACTCTTTCTGTCATCTGTCTGCAGAATTTGAAAGCAAGACAACTATTGGTTACTGAAGGGGAGCTATTAATACAATTATCATGAACTTAGCAATGTCACGAATTTACCCTGGTTTACCCTATTCTACAAATAAAACATGATGACATTATTCCAAAACGAATCTGAAAATGTAATATTTGATAAGATATTATGAACAAATTACAACCAAATAATTGACTGGTACTAAGAAAACTGATTTCTGTAAAAAAAAAAAAAAAAAAAAAAATCTTTAGCGTCGCTCGTCACAGACTTCATTACTTTCCAAACTACAAACGTGGGATTAATTTATTTCATCGTTGGGAGTTGGTCTAGAAATTGCATGTCCTTCTCAGTCGCTTTTTTATCAATATGGATTCAAAATTTGTCATAAGTTTTCAGAATAAGCAGTTTAGTCTGCTTAACATATAATTTTAATATATAGTAAATGTCCAACATTCTGTGCCTTCAATTGTAATTCTTTGACATTCTAAATCCGTGCAATTTACATTTTCGTTGTAAGATGAAATACATTTTCAAGATACGGTGTACCTGGAACACCTGTAGCATAGTTGTTCTACTATTATTTGTAATTAATGTAACTTTTTATTTAATGTATATAAAATGTAAAGATATATCTGCTAATGTGAACAGCAGATTATATTTCCTAGTAAGGTATCTTAAAATATTCGTACAACCTACACTAGTATTTTACCAAGAAATGTGTCAGTCTAATATTAACTTTATTATTATTGAAAGTATTAGACTTGCACAATTGTATGATGTGTCATGTTTGAGTACAAATTCGAAAGAGGTTGCTAGATCATATTAATAACATAGTAGTAATCTTCACGTAATAATATTATGAGATAAAAGTTTTTAGGGATTAAGAAGCAATAATGTTAACAGATGCTCACGTATTATACACAATATGTAAAGCAGTACATTAGATCGTTAATATAGTTGTGAGATGTACATCAGCCTATGCATCAATAATAATATAACTATCGTACTTGGGAAATTAAACCAGCATTATGCTGTAACTATCTATATAATCAGTATGTTGTAACAGTAGTAGTATTATCGATCCTTAAAAAGATACTAAGTTTAGTAAGGTATCAAATCCGGAACTGAAGCGAATAATTCGGCGATGCTTTAGATAATAGTAACTGCAAGGAGCAAATAATATGGGCAACGTCGGGTGTGGATTGCTTCGTAAACCTACTGATCTGTTACCTAGATAATGATGTTACCCTCAATGTTGTCTATAGAAGCGAGTTTTACAATGTAAAGCTATCAATAGATAGGACAGAAACTGGATTTAACAATCGAGGAGTTTGATGTAATAAGGGCGTAAGTCTGAAATAGGCTTTATGAAAAATGATGTTGAAAATTAAGTAGTGTTTTTCTTACATAAAACAGCATAAAATGTGGAATTTTCCCTTCGTTTTTGGTAAATAACATGTTAAAGAAGAGAAACGTACGTTTAGAACGTTTAATTTAGCTTTTGTTTTAGAAATATTTGTCTAAATGCAAGTGGTTTATGGCCTTTTCCCATCAAACCACTAGCAAGAAAATTTGTCTTGAATTAAAAACCTTAATGTTTTATAAATAATGAATAATTTACTAAAATGTGGTTTTGTATTGACTGTTAGAAGCTTGAACAAAATATTACGAAAAAGGATAACAAGAATACTACGTCAAACTCTTCTTAGTTCACTGTTTCTTTCAGTCACTCTCAATGTCATGTGAGAGATTCACCTTCACCTTCAGCACTTTCTTCTTGGTTTTGTGGCACACACTGGGACAAATTTGCTCATAGTAAGGCACACATCTTTACTTTTGCTTAGGGAAACACACCGAATTAGCAACTGTTAAGTGTATATATGCTTTGAGGATGCATTGTTTTGGCTGCTGTCGCAACTGATTCAAACAGCTGCCTTGACCTGTAGAATCTAGATATTGAGTTGAGATTTTGACAAAGAGTTATTGAAGCGTGATCGAAGCCATTCATGCATTTAATGGAAAAAGGGTGTAACCTCCCTTACGCCCTTATTCCATCAAACTCCTTACTCCAAAGCTCCATACATTGATGTCGTTGCTCCAAATAATTGGCTCCTTTCTTGACGGAACTGGTCTTCATGCTGAGGGTGTGATTTCAAAGAATATTGCTGGTAAGTGCACGAGGTTGGCTGTGGATAATTACACCCTAGCGAGAGTGACCATTTCCAAACTTCTTTCAAAAACCGAATTGATGTAGATGATATTCTCTACTAAAATTATACTTAAGTGAAGACCGAGGTTGATCAGATCAGGAATATCATTCATGGTTTATAGATCTCCGAAAATCAGGAAACGAAGGAAAAAAAGAATCCCCATAATTAGGCTAATATTACAGTAAGTTGTTTCAAATACGAAGTGGCTTATATTTAAGAAGTCATCTTAAAACCCAATGTTCAAAGTGACCTGACCGTTGATTCCATTGTTTTATAAAATGTGTGTCGATAGCCAACTGTTTGCTTCACCGTGTGGCATTAGAAAGTTTGTGAAGTATTTCTTACCACTTGATATGACCAAATATTCTAGCATGATAGAACATTTGTTCCAGAATGATGGAATATGTTGACCAAGTTATTGACTGAATTGCTGCAGGAGAGATAGAGATACCTAAAACTCTTGATAGGTAATTGGGAATCACTAAATCAGCTATACCTTTTCTTAATTTTATGATCTGATAAAGCCATTGAACATTAAAATGAAGCATTAAAACTTTAGTTAAAGTCAATTATAACTTACAAAGGAAACACTCTAACAATATTATTCTATTTTAGCCCTCCAGATCTGTATACAATATTAGATGAAGCTAGAAGCATAGTCGGAATTAAAAAAGGACTATGCAAGCAGATATAATATGCCCTAATTCTCAATATGAGACAAGAGTTCTGCATCAAGCAAGTGTACACAGCGTTAATCCAACTATACTGTATCTTACGATGGATAAGTTTATTAATGTTACAAAGACAGTGTTCTAGGACGGAAATATTCAAATGAACCCTTGCGTAGTGACTGAAAAAGAACTTGAATCGATATGGCAGTGCAATAAACGCTGCAGTAAAACTAACGAATTAATATTTTTGCAACTGTGAGTATAATATGCTTGAAACTTTGAAAGTTTTCACGGAAAACAGTCAATGTTAAAATTTGTGCGATGTCATGATATAGATTAAGTCTGGTAATATCTCGTTTTCATATTTTTTGTTTCAAACGCCGAATAGACATACACGTTCAGAGTACACTCAGATTGTAAGCATTTTTATAGTTTCAATTTAGAAAGATCCTTAACGCTGCTTTTTCATAAAAGCAAGAAGGCGTAGCTTAAGCTGCACAAGAAGATCGACTTTCTGCAGCATAAGATTTCTTCCTGCAGGAAGGAAAGAGTATATTCATAATTAACGAAAGGGAAAGTCTCTTCAGTAGAAAACAATAAAGGTGTTGATTAGGCCAAACATACTCATCAGTATTAACGGACAAAATAGTACAAACAAATGATTCTTCTTCTCATTCTATTGCTGTTTTTTTTAATGCTACAGCAAAACTTCAAACCTTCCAGAACCATTATATGTCAATAAATGAACTTGGTTACGTTGTCACGTCTCCGGATAAACTAGACTCAAATGGATTTACGACAAACGGGTTTGGAAATGTCATGGAAACGAGAGGGGATTTGGAAAACAAGTGTTATTAACAACAAACTCTCACTCTCTAACTTAACTGACTTGAATCCGTGAATGCAGAAATTAAGTCTCCGCCGAATCTGCCTCTCTTTAAGTTGGGGTTGATGGACGTCGCAATGACGAATTGATCGTTCTACTGATTCATATACTAGAAGCAGTTGCGTATCGGTAGTAACCTTTGAACTGACCTTCATGATGTAAACAAGGGTCCTAGGTCGCTGCCGACGAGTTTGCTGGTTCGAATCACTCCCAATACCTAGATGTTTGTGGATTTTAACAAGCATTGTACTCGTACTGGGACAGGCCAAGTCACAGTTACTAATCTGGTTCAACAAAAGGATGCTTATCAAAGATTTCAGTTCATTTTAAAATGCACAATAAATATATGAAACTGTGTAGTCTGTGGTGTAAGGTTACGCTGGAGCTCTAGAAAAGAAATAAGCTAACATTTAAGGTGAACTATCTTGTTTTCCGTACACTGCAAGGCAAGTCACTGAAGACTCAATGTAAGAAAAAAAGAACAGGACATAGTGTATGTTGGGTTGCCACATTGGTGTAAGCCAGTGGTGTCTAAAGCATATTGTGTAAGCTAGGATTTCAGCGAATCATTGCCTTAATTGTGGAGTTTGGTCACAATCAGCGGCATCTCATAAGTATGATATAAGAGAGAATTTTGACGTTAATGTAAGTACATGAGTGCGTAAGGTTATACGAGAGGATTATACTTAATATACTAGTTTGAAAAAACTAGCTCTCCTGTATGTAAAACTCAACAATATATATATATATATATAGTAATGCGCAAAATCACATTACAAAATTGTAATGGGAGACTTCAATGCGAATGTAGGAACTAAACATAACAGTGACACGAAAGTGAGAAACTTTGGATTTGCTAAAAGAAACAAGAGAGGAGAGAAGTTAGTGGAATTTTCAGAAGTCAACAGACTATTCATTTCCAATACATTTTTTAAGAAGCCGCCCCAGAGGAAGAGCACATGGAAAGGCCTAAATGGGACTAAAAACGAAATAAACTAAGTTTTAACGAATAATAGGGAAATTCTTCAAGACGTGTCTGTTATGAAAAGTTTCAAAATCTCAAGTGATCATAGGATGGTGAGATGTAAGCTGAAACTAAATACTAGACTTGAGAGAAAGAAGCTTAACAGAGAAAACCCACCACTTTTAGATCTGGAAAATCTAGGAAAACACAGGCAGACATTCGAGATAGAACTAAGCAACAGATTCAGCCAGCACCTTGGAAAAGTTAGAAGACAAATATGATATCAATATCAGAAATAAAATACTGACTAAGATAGTAAGGGAGACGGCAAATGAACTAACAGACATCAAAAAGAAAAGAGATAAAATCTGGGAAGAAACTCTTGATGACGAAAAGGAGATAAATGAAAGAAGAGGAAAATAGAGATGATGTACGAAGATACAACTAGCATCTTGTTGGAAATACAATCAAGAAAACAAGAGCCTGAAGAAAAGCAAACAGCAGCTCATGATAGTGAAAAAGCAAATAATTGCAGTTAATGAACCAGACGCACCGTAACACGAAATGAAGAGGAAATTATAAAAGCATCTGAAAATTTCTACAGAGAATTGTACTACTCCGAAGAAGAACTAGGAAATGAAGATTCGGAAGAATATGGTGTAGAAGTCCCAGACGTAATGGAAAAAGAAGTGGATAAAGTACTTCGAGCGATGAAGAACGTAAAATCAACAGAAGAAGATGAACTCACAGTAGATATGTTTAAATGGGGAGGTGAAAAGATGAAAGATGAACTTGCTAAATTATTCTCGATGTTCCTGAGGAAGAGAGAAATACTGTCATGCTGAGAGAAAAATAGATTATATCTTAAAAACATTTCAATGATATTATGCCTGCAATGGGTACCTCAGGAAAGCTCAGATATGTCACTTTTAATACTTTACGTAAACATTCGAAGCATCACAAGGATAACGAGCCGATATCAGGCCTATACTGTTACAATAAGCGGATACCATGGTTGGCCGTTCTGATTAAACATCGATCCACATTGGCGTGGTACGATATTTCGACATTCAAAGCCATTGCTGAAACATGAGAAACGTGTTGTACTTCATCCACAAAACGTACAAAAACTTGACAGATTAAATTATTAAATTTTGATAATTATTACTCTCCGAAAACATCATTGAGCGATACCGGTCGAACACTGACCAATATCGTTCCGAATAGCATTTGACGCATTGCATTGTATATATATTTGTCACATATGTCACCTCAAAAATCATTATATAAACTCACATTTTTGGAACTTTTGAATATCTTAATATTAGTTGTAGTATAAACTAAATTTCAATCCACTCAGTTTCGTTGCAGAAAATGACGCATTATATAAGACTCTGGGGTACCCAATTCAAGTACATTTAAAATTCTGAATTAAATATTTACTTTCAACAATATGATAATACAACTATATGTGCATGCTATAGATTGAACATTTTTACCTGACCTATGAATATTTAAAGACGTTAGAATCAGAACAGTTTACAAGCAAAACGACATTAAGTAAATAATATTTCTATATTATACAATTAAATAGATAAATTGATTGTTTAAAATATAATTGTTATTTTAGATATGTTCTGTAATATAAATCTGTACAAAAGAACTATTTTCTATTGGTGGAAGCCGCACCACGCCCCTCAAGAGAGGGATGTAGATGACTTTGTATTTTAACGTAAATCATTCATGTGGGAAACAGATAACCAAGAAATAAATAATCGTATCAAAGTTGATATTATTATTTACCTTACCCTTTCCTTGTGGTTAGTTAAACTATGACCCGCAGTATTTCGTAAGATCGGACGACAGCCTTTCCATGCTAGCTGGTTCAGGTTACCTCAGTTCCTTTGCATATGTGCTGACCTAATAACCGCACCCCATATGCTTTATCAAGAAAAAGTTTTCCTGCGAGGAAAGATAGGTAAAATGAATCTTTAATTTGCATAATATTAACGTTACCTCATACATGAGCTAAAATTATATAGAAGTAACTGGGGGATCTTATATAAAATGACGCCCAACGTGGAGCTCGATATCCTAGTGGATTTTTAAAAATCAGAATTCAAGCAGAATTCGAGTTCCAGGAGAATCCCAAGAGAATTCCAGTTTCAGGAAATTTTAAGTTCCAGTAGAATTTTGAGTCTATTCCTCGTGTGAATCTGGGGCCACCCTAACCGGCTTTCCCTGGGTCTCTTCAGTCCCACCAGGCGAATGCCGGAATACCTTCTGTAAGGCTAGGGCCGCTATCTTTCCACCCCAAGTAGAATTTTTTGGGGCCAACGAAAATTTGATCGTATGTTTTTTGTTAGATTCACGGTGGCCAGTCCGGTTTGCCCTACTTACTAAATGGCCGTTGGCCATAACACTAGACTGAACGGTGATGCCCAACGCAGGACCAACTACATGGTAATCTTAATGTGGACTTGGCCTAACATTGGAATAATGTTCGCAACGACAATGAACCAACAGTCGGCCAACAACTGTTCAACGATTTACCAACCGAGGCCCCGTTACAAAGTGCCGACGAAATGCCAACAATTCCACGACCATCCGACACGCAAAATATCCGACCAGAAGTGAGACCATTTTCTCGAAGGTATATTGCACGCAGTGCTGATACATATTCAGTTGGCCTTTTTGTATTGTCTTCGCTGTTACACGTTCCTTGGGTGAAAACTTCTTCAGTCCCTGTGATGGGGTTCGTGCCTCCGACGATTAGCCACAAGATTTAAAAGTTTGATGGCTTAACCACTCGACTATGCTGGTCTTCCAATTGGAAGATGTTTTTTTCCTTTTGAGGTACAAAGACAATTGAGAAACTTGTTTTCAAAAGCTACTATATCCATGTTACTTTTTTAATTTTTTTTTTCTGTTTTTCATATAATATTCAAATTTCTTATTTGATTTTGAAGTAAATGTTATATTAAAGCATTGATGGTAATTGGAAAAGATACTTTCTTGTTCAAACTGACAACAAAATCGATTCAGGAACTAGTATATTATGTGAATTAAAGCAAAAATAAAGAAAAATTGATATAATAACGTTTGGAAACAAGGTTATCAGTTTTTGAAATTAAGTAATCCATATTGGTTTTAATCCGATATTCGACTGGCTTTCTGGATCTTATGTTCAAACTATAAATGCTGCATTGCGTAGCATGTATGAACTTTTCCGTAAGAAAATTTGTGGCGCACCGAAATTAGGTCGACATAAGCAATTTAGCTGGCCTCCTGGCAGAGATCTCTTGTGGTCATACATAGGTTTTTAAACTTTTACCGGAGTAGGTTAGTTGACGATCATCTAGCCAACACACTCTCTCTCTCTCTCGAGTATAGTTGAAAAAATATAAAATTGGTTGGCCCAAGTGCGGATTCAGGTTGATAAACTAACGATCTTACGGTTGAAAACTTAACAATAAATATCGTTGGCCTAGGTGCAGATTCAGGTCGGCAATACAACGATTTTACGGTTGAGAAACTAACAACAAATACGGTTGAACCAACTTAAAAATTTTGTTGGCAAAACACCAATTGTTTTGTTGAAAACTTAACAATAAACGTCATTGGGCCAATGTGGAAATTGGTTGGCATCACAACCGCCATTTGTCAACGTTAAATACTATTATAAAATGCATTGGTTTTATGTTGGCAACTCAGCTCACCATTTTCCAACCGTCACAACCATTTTCAACTGATGGGCCAACCGTTTGTGCTACATGGGAAATGCATCTGTTAGCACTGGCACGCGCCCGCGTGAATATTGAAATTTCCGTCACTTTAAAGGTACGTTATCACGGGATAGTTTACGAGCCCGGTAACAGAAGTTAGCCAATAGCAACAACCATACCATCAGTAAATTGAATCGGCAGTTGGAAGAAGGCAATGAAAGCAAAAAATTTGAAAATCTACTTTATGCCGATTTTGATATCTGGAAGCGATAGCGCATCAATACACTGCACAAAGAAAGCAAAATACAATTGCAAAATACTAGAAAAACAGGTGTGAAATAGAGATGGGCAAAAATAGCGTAGCAGCTAGTTTTTCCCTCCTACTTCGGCTAAACTGCTATCACTGCTACCACCAATTAAAAGTAGCTACTGGGTTAACAGTTGTTTTTCTCCGAAGTTTGCTAAAGGTAAAACTCACTGTTTCCCTTTTTCTAAACGAACAGAGCTGCTAGAAGAACGGAACAAAAGGGAAGAGAATTGTCTGCGGAGAGGACAATCATGACGTGTGAACACTACGTAATTAGTGGCGTCTGTTAAGAGTTATCGGAACTGATAGAAACAGTTCTCGGAAAGCATTGGTCGCTACTCAGCTTCATGGCGTAAAGGGTAAAGCGCTGGACTACTAATTCAGTGGTCCCGAGTTCGATACTAGTTCATCTTAAAAGCTTTTTTTAAGAAAAGAGTATTCCAGTTATATTTTGAATTGCTATTGTTTAATTTATTTTGTACTTTTAATTTCATTTAATGTTTTTTGTAATATATTCTTTTCTGGTTACTTTGATTCTGTACTCTAATTCACATTTAATAAAGAAATAGTAAAAAAAACATGGGTAAGGCATTGGACTTGTGACTCAGTGGTCCCAGGTTCGGTACTCGTTCAGCTAAAGTTTTTATTTTTAAAGAGCAATACATTTTTATTTCTGCTTACCAAAAAGACTTTGCTTTTGCGATTAGACTTTATTCTTCCATTTAGGTGAATAAAACAATACAAACTTTAACGTTTTATAAAATTCAGACATAGGTTGGAGAAAATCAGGTTAGGTATTTTTTCTTCTTAATACGCAATGAAAACATTGTTGCAAACTGTCGCTACATATTAAACTGTCAAGATATTATTGTCATGGAATTATTCACGCCAGGATTCTTTACGCTGGTGAGAATACTATGATGTCATTATTGTCCCTCTCCGCCAATACTCGTAAGGACAGGGACAAGTGCCCCGAGGTTGAGTCCAGAGATTCTGCTACAACCCACCAAAATGGGAATTCTCAAGCATTATATTTTTACTTTAAAAATAAATAGAAACCCTAAAATTCTACTTACAGCCTCCCAATTTTGGATTCATACTCCCCAAACTTAAAATGCTGGCAGAATCCCTGTACTGGGCCAGCCAGACATATTTAATTATTTATATTATATGATTGAAAACATCCTAGAACAAAATTGCGGCAAACCGATAGAGAAAAATACCTACTGCATCTACGAAATGCTGCCCCTGAAGCGGGCACAGTCGTTTGTCTTGTACCGCCAAATCTAACACAATAATATCGAAAAGGCGCACCCTAAATGTTCCCAACCGGTTGTACATATGGGAAAATACCCTTTTGCATTCCCCTAGATCCGGGCTCCGGTTTTCCCATTTCTTTCTTACGATTAATCAGGCATGTATCTATAAGTTCGTTTTGGAAGGGTACCACGGGCTTTCGATGGAGATCCACGGTGTCTGGGCATGGTGTATATATGGAGTGTATGTGAGCTACACCGACGAACCTCTGGAAGTGAATCCTCACATCAAAATAAGACGAAAGTTCCTCTGACACATTTCTCAAACGTGCATTGTTTCGGAGCTACATGTTTCTGAAAGCGTGGGGAAATTAACTTTAGAGTTTTAAATTTTTATTACCACAAACAGTAAGCTGATGCGGCATAGTATCGTCAAAAACTAACTTTCTCCATTTGAAAATGCATATTTCAAAATTCCGCAATGAGCATGCAAGGGATTCCCCAAAGTAAGTAGAGAATTTCGGAAAATTTCTGAAGATGAGGTAGGTCGAAATGAGCATGAATTAAACGACTTCCCATGTAGGTGAAGATGATACACGTCATTCATAGCATCCAATTGGGAAATTATATTCAATCCCTTTGATAACAAATAAATAAACTGTTGTTTAAAATCATGCAATTCTTACTCCCACGTGTTATACAACCTCGCATTTAAAATAAAATCGTTCGGTATATGGAATCTACTTGAGATATCGACTTGGCGCAAAGGATTTATTGTTTCCTGGTGGAATACCGTCTCGTTCATACTTATTTCAAGCCATCTTTACCTCAGAGAATTTCTGGGAATCTCCTAATTCCTTTGGGAAATCCCTTACGCGCCCATTGCAAAA
>JAGDQP010015841.1:9819-41778 GCA_022664845.1 Lepisma saccharinum | reverse complement strand
TTTGCTGGTGAAAAATTCGCTTCGAGAGAGGCTTGTGAACATCGACTGTCTCAATTTTTTGCCAATAGGGACAAGGGCTTCTATGAGAGAGGCATCATGATATTACCTTCCAAATGGCAACACGTTATCGAACAAAACGGCGCATATGTGACCTAAATCGAATCATTCTAACTATGGTAAGTCAGGCCTTCAATGTCATAGAAAAATAATGGATTACTTTTTACTACACCAGATATTATAACCTAACACGAACGGTAGGATATTACATAAAAATATAACAGAAGTGAGCGGTTTCTGGTTTTACGAAATGAAACTGACGCACAATTCTTTTTAGTTTTCCCGTGGTCGCAAAGTTTTCTAAATGTCAGGTATATTTCGATTCAACTCGAAGAGATAGGTAGGGCTATTCCACAAACCCGATATTAGTTCCGGAATTCGGACTTTTCGAAATTAAAACATTCACTCACAAAAATTGGCATATCCATTCCAGAATTTTGAACAATCCTAGATCTAAATCTTATCAGCTATGGTTTAAATCATTGCAAATATTTTTTTTAGGGAGAAAAGTTTGAGTGCAGTTCTGAAGGTGGTGGTGCCTTTTCGCAAACTTTACAGGAACAAGATATTTGTCCGACTTGGAAATATAAGGTGAAGGGGGCAAGTTACATCTATTTGTTAGGGACAAATATGACTGTGAAGCTGGAACTACTTTATTGCGGCGTAGAGCGAAGTGCGCTTGAGAGTGACGTAAGGAATTCAAAATGTTGCAAGAAACTGTGTCGACAACACGACATGGTAGGTGTTTGTGGTGGATGTAAAGTTTCTATGCTTTCTATTACGCGGAAAATTTCCAAAACGAAAGCGGAATTGTTAAAAAGTTTACGCAAGACACGGGTTCATTACAACTGAAATCAAATTGTAAAAAGGGGCGACAACGAAGGAAACATACAAAGATATAACAGCAATACGTTCCGTAAGGTAAGAAACAGTACGTTTAAAACACCCTTAAATGTTAAATGCCTGTTCGAATCGCGTGTGCAATTAAAAAGAAAATTCTAACGTTTATAACTTAACCAAACCAATTGTCCCTAATTTCGGCATTTCTTCCGAAGTTGGTCGTCCTTCTGGTTTTCGACTAAAAGCCTAATGAAAGCTACGAAATTTAAATATAATCAATTTTTACATTCAGTACACTGATTTTATGTTTCGTTCGGTTACCGCGCGGGGTGAGGATGTTCATATTTATTATTAATTGTATTTTTCGTACATTATCTTACCATGGGAACGTGGAGGTTAGGTAAGGTTTGCTGCTGTCTTTTATATTATTTAAATATATTTTCATATTTATTATTTATTCCGGTAATTGCTTTCTTGCATTTTCGTACATTATCTTAAATTAGTGACCATGGGAACGTGGAGGTTAGGTTAAGGTTTGGTGCGGTCATGTAAATTACAAAAATATATTTTCCTATGTTCATAATTATTATTAATAATTGCTTTCTTGCATTTTCGTACATCTAAATTAATGACCATGGGAACGTGGAGGTTAGGTAAAGTTAGGTGCGGTGATGTATCTTTACACTTTTTGTTCTCATATACGTCACAGTTATTTTCGTCGGAACAATGCTGACCACACTTTCTGCAATTTGTTGTTAGATTTATTCATCCATGACTTTCACCCAGTTTCAAAGATTTTCCTCAGTATTACCGTATTGTTTCACAAGCTGTAATACTGTTAACTCACATCCAGGGCAACGTTCCTGTACACCTGTAGCAATGTTCACAATATAAATGCTCGTCACTTTCCCACAATCGAACCATGCGGTAACCTTGCGCCAAGTAGTTCCCTCCGCTTCCCAAATAGTTACATGTTTATCACAGCTTTTCAATGAAATAAACACAACTTCCGCTCTCCTTATATATTAACAACCACAATTATCCATTTTTTCCCGGTAAATTTTCAAAATTTTACTAGAAACGGACGACCAACTTCGGAAGTTAACCCCTAATTTTATTAAATTTCCTGTGCGTGAGAGTGGGGGCACTATATATGTATGTAAAGTATTGATAAGGGTGGTTATCAAATTTGTTGGAGGGTAGAGAGCCCCATTGCTTTGCTACGGGTCTGTATCTCCATACCAATTTCCTTTGACGCTACTGAAAAATGACGTACACTTTAGAGGAATTACTTTCACGCGCGCAAGAATAAAGCGAATTACAATGTCATAAGTGAAGGTGAATGGAAGTAACAGGCGTAATGGATAAGGGATTGCCCATTATGAGTTAAATCGAAGCATACACAAACAAAAACTCAAAAGGAATGATGAGAATTGCGACTAAAGCAATATACAGTCTATGTTCGAGGCACCACTAACTACGGACAAGCATCTGATAGTTTCCACATAAAAAGACATTAACACATTTTTAAAAGATACAAACATATCTAAAAGGTATCAAACATTTTTATAATTGTTAATGGTCCCCTTACGTGTTAATTCCAAGTTCCTAACGCCGGACATTTGGCCAAAATGTTTTTTGTTTTGTTTTCTTCCGCACCGGATCGACTCAGGTCTTGGGTTGTTCGAAATTCCGACACAGAAACCAAGATTCCAGAATGTGAATACCAATGTTTGTAATTCCGGGGTTACATTCCGCAGAACCGATTTTCAAATACTAAAAATCAATGAAAAGTGTGTTAAATCGGAAAAAAAAAAAAAAAAAAGCTGAATGTTGGACTACTTACGAGTAGCGAAGTAGAGGCAGCAGTTATCAATCTAACTGTAAGTATCTGATTGTGTCAACTGTGTACAATTACAAAACGCGTATATATAAACAAATAACCTGACATTTCTAACCTAACCCACTGTGGCTTAACTTGTAAACAGTAGAAAAAAAACGAGAGAGGGGGGAAAACCTGATGTATTGAACTACTTTACAGCGTAGTAATACTGGTCAACTTGTCGCCTTCATAACAGAGAAACGAATAAGGTGTTGCATTAAACCCACGGTGTAACGTCAATCTTTCGATTGACACGCAGGTAAAGCAATGAATAGGCATATGAACTTGTAATTTATTACCAAGAACGTAACTAATGATTTTTCATACGAAAATAAACTGGATCGGCTCTGCGGAAGAATAGTCTAATTCCGGAATGTCGAAATTTCAGAATTAACTGCGGATTTCCGAACACTCTTACTCATATCTTCGAGTTAAGTCGAACTATACCCGATAGTTAAAAAAAAACTTTGCGCCACGGTTAAATTAATTGAATTGTTTGCCAGTGTCAATTACATTTCGGTCATCCAGATTTCTTGTGAATGATAACATATGCATTATTTTTAAAAAAAACGTTAATCGCGGCCTCGGTAAAAGCAGTTCAACCAGCTACTTTAGGAGACGCACTCAAACACCAGAGCAACTTCATACCTTATATGCAAGGGGAAGACTGATTTTTCCTGACCTATGTATATACCGTAATAGCGAGAAATATTATAAAGCTATTGTGGATCCAGAAATTAACATCTTACAGTGAACAGGGGTGCGTCTTCAAAAGTAACAACCACCTCGAGGTCAGCCACTCCCACTAGCAAGCCTACATAATTATACCACAGTAAACTGGATTAATCTTATCTACTATACCCTAACATCAGCTTAAAATAAACTCAACTTTTTAATTTACCTTTAGCTAACGTTAGAACAACTCTTTTGTTACACAATAGCACGAGTCGGGAGCGGCATTTAAGTCCGGCTCTTTTTAGTGCAAGGAAGATAATAATCGTGAATGCACCTACTGGTAAACTTTATTTTTATATGGACCAGCCTAGTAACTTTGGACTTCGGCCTGTCACGATTCACCCCATAGCTATTAAAATCCACACCCATGCCCCTGCTGGGACTCGAGCCGTTGGCCTACAACTACACACCGCACGGCCACCCGACCGGTGTACCTACTTGTGATTTTAACATTGTGTACCATTGAGAAATCTGTTTTTCAAAACCGAAGAAGTTCCAAGAGTAAGCCCGTGATATAAGCATTGTGAAGACAAATACCCATAACCATTACAAATAAGTTAGGTAAGGTCACGGTGCTATTGCAGAGGACTGCAATTATACAAAATTCTTCACATTTTTAAATCTGTTTTCAACTCTTCCCTTCAAATCGTAACATTTTTCTATACATTACCCAGCAATCAAGCAACATCTGACAACGAAAGTAAATACATTAAAAGTGAAAGTGAAATGTGTACGCCTATCACATCGCTCACATCACAAACTTTCGATTTGACATTATGGCTCCTCACTTGCAAACTGGTCTCTCGAGAAATAAAAATAATGATTGCACTATACAATCATATCTTTATTTTGAATTTTTTAATACTACTATATTTACCGTTGAAGACTCCAGCTACACCATATCCGGGCTGTTTGGATTTACACTACAGAAAAACTAGGTCAGTCATCCACCATTCACGTCTGATTACAATTTACCAAATGCTAGATTGGCATTTTGAGAAAAAAATACAGAGATTTAATTATGAACGCCTCAACCGGGTACCGATTTGAATTATGAACAACTAAACTAAGTCATTGAAACACTTCGAGTCAAAAGCGCATAGGAATTGGGGGTTACTACACACAAAAATGTTTCCGAATAACAACTGAAAATGGCGACTGTGCAGTGTATTTATTTTTTTATGCTTTGTAAGAAACATCCGTAATATCCTTTGTCGGGAACCAAGAACAGACTGAAATAAAAGTGAGGAAACATCTCTATTTATTAAGCTCACGTTTTTAGTCTTCTATTCGTGTACATTTCAAACATGACGGATGACGTCCCTCGGCGATTACTTCCGGGAAAGTGCTAAGAAAGTTAGCAACAATGCATTTATTTCGCTGCTGGGAAAATCTTTTGTCAGAATGGCACGTGTGGGAGTGCATACCCCACAATTCAACAACGTTTATCAGTAATCCCGCAGCAAAGGAGATGTTGGGGGTACGCCCTCCCGTATTTTTTTCACAGCTTTTATGTGTGTTAACTGTGTACATACCCATGCCTCCTCAAACCTAAGTATCTGATCTGCCTATAGTGGTGCATGACGGGGAAGGGAGTAGATGGCTTTCCCCCCCCCCTCGTGATTTAGGTGTAAAGGTTAGGTAAAATTTTGTTTGTTTGCATTCTAAACTGAATAAATAGCTTCTAGATTACGTAAGGGTAGGTTAGTTTAGGTTCGGTAGGGTTGTTAATGTCCTCCACAGAGCGGGTCTGTCATCTACACCCTTGCTGCATGACGCCTGTTATTCAATAAAAGTTTTTTTTTTTTGTAGTTTCATTCACATGATTCAATTAGCTGTTCAGCCAAATGGCGAGCAAAACTTGCGACTAGCGCGTGCATGAAAAGCCGGCCAAAAACTACGAGAGATAAAGAGAGAGACGTTTTTACGAAGCGAATCGGCACTTCGGCGATTCACAGGTTCAAAACAAAAATTCCGCTGCCGGCCGCCCTTACAGCCTACAGGATTTCTTACGATTTCTTGTTGCTTGCCAGATTCCTCTGTTTATTTTCTTTTAGAAAAACTTCTCCGCGTTAACCCGATGAAATTATGGAGTTGCCTAAAAAGGACTGAAGCCCAGATCACGCACTGATTCGATCAGTCAGGCTCTCGCCGAAGTTAAATCTGAAATTACCGTTTATTGCCACAAGTGTTTGGTAACCGGGACCCAGGCCCTCCAAGAGTATGACGTTTAGTTACTCAGGGCTAATTTCCATAAACCCTTGCGTTGCTTGCGATTAGGATGAGTAGCCAATTGAAACTCGTGTTTTATGGCCTTCTGTTAAGTGTTCTACGTGCAATGTGTATTTCAATTGGCTATTCACACAAATCGCAAGCTTTCATGAAAATCAACCCTTAACTGTCGAACTTCTCGGGAGTACGTTCGGGTCTCCGGAATAAGCGCGAAAGGAAGTATAGCGAACGGAATTGGAGCGACAGGAACAAGCGCGAAACTGAACTGGAGCGACAGGAACAAGCGCGAAACGGAATTAGAGTGACAGGAACAAGCGCGAAACGGAATTAGAGCGACAGGAACAAGCGCGAAACGGAATTAGAGCGACAGGAACAAGCGCGAAACGGAAATAACGCTAACAGAATAAGCAGGAAACGGAACTAGAGCAACAGGAAAAAGCGCGAAACGGCATTAAAGCGACAGAAAGTAGCGCGAAACGGAATTAGAGCGACAGGAACAAACGCGAAACGGAATTAGAGCGAAAGGAACTAAAGCGAAAGTTTTGCGCTTGTTCCGCTACCCCGTAGGTTCGAGGTCTGAAGGAATATTGAATTATTGACCAGTCGGCGACTTTTTTCTATCCCAACCATGGAGGAATTAAAATAGGAGACCCCCTACTTCGAAAATAAATTGAAGCCGAAAATAGCCGCGATCCCGGTTGTATGTATCACGGTCCGCCATATTGCGTATGGAATAAAATTGAAGCATTGCATTCACAGACATGCAAATAATCAGATCATTCTTTGTGCTTTTCTATGATTTTTAAAATAGTAATGTGTTGTGTCGCTTTTGGATGAATAAACAGATACAATAAGAAGGGTCCTAATGTCACATTTCACAGGTGAGTGTTAGAGAAAACTTCTGTCGAAATACAACATGTTGATATAAATTGATGGCATGAAGACAATTAAAAGTGTTTTTCTATGATTCTCATTATGACGTCAATATGTTAATTCGAGAATTTAAAGGGAAGGATTACTGTTCTAATTTTTCTCATAGATTTTAAGTAATTACAAGAAAACTTACTAAAGGAAATGTCAGTAGTATTCATTATATTTCATACACTTTGGGGAATTGTTTTTCGTTATGCAGCTTTCGATGTTCACTGGAAGTTTTGGTTACTCTTTATGTTGAGCTATACAATATTTTATAAGCACTGACAAATTATCTGTGTATGTTTGTATTCTTTAACCATAATACCAAACCTTCACGTGTAAATTAAATGTGATTACAATTCAATGATGTGATTTATAGGGTTATTGTATCCATGTTTGACCAAATAAGGAAATTTTCAACTCTAAGCAAGAACTGACGTTCATATAATAGAAAAAATATACGAAACAAACCCTAAGACCATGCAGAACAAGTCAAAGAAAAAGGAAATCGCATTTATTTCATTTAACACATTGTTGAAGGTGTAGTTGCAGCAGCAGTTGACCAGTTGTAGTAACCAATTGTGAACTACGGTTGTTGCAGTGTAGATAATTGATTCTGTTTACTGTAGGTTGTTCCTTAAACAACGAAGGAATGTAATAATTAATTATTTCACTGAACCTTCTACTCGATATGCACGGATATCTTGTATTACTTGTACTTCTGTCCTCTTATTATGCGTTCTGCTCTCTTCCAGATGTCCTTTACACTTTTTATTTGATTTGGGGGTACTGTATTTTCTGGTTGCACAGCATTTGGGGACTACACTATTAAACCTTATGGAAGTATGAAACGTACTGTGTTTACTACTATATGTAATATAAACTGTTATTACTGTTTGTCTCCCTTATTAGTCAACCACTGGCGACTGGTCTATTACTGGTTTGCCATGTAACTTCGCACGTCATAGACTAGGTCCTCGCATGTCTTTAGAAACCGTACTTAGCCTAAATTTTACGTATGATACAAAATATCTAGTATACTCAGAAAACGCTTCTGAGTTCTTATTTTCACACTCGTGTTCTGAGTCATTCTCATGATAACAAAACCTGTTTTACATCAACATGCGTTACACATTCACTGGGAGGAAATCTTGTGCATTATCTTTATTCATTGTTCTTTTCCTGTAGGAAAGCTTTAAATGGAAAGATTTTCCCCATCGCTAGGTCAAGACTAGTTTAAGAATCAGTGTTTAAACTAAATTCAACCTTGTACATTTTTTTGTTAGAAATTTGGGAAGGATGTGAACCAAACGCTAATGTGAAATACCACAGTGACATTTGTCTTGTGACTAACGAAATGTGAAACATCTCAGTTGGATGCTCGATCGCGGGGATGGAGCTTTTCTCCCGACTGCGGAGCGGTCTTTCCACCAGTAAACCTCATCAGTTCGAATTTAATTGCCACAACTGCATATAGTTGCGTATCTGTGTATTTATTTGTCTTTATCGTTTTATAATCATTATCAAACAGGATTGTGTATGCTTAATATAAATTAGTGTTGTGGTTACCTCGTACCTATGTCACAGATTCCTTGCATCCATTTCATTGCATTGATCACAATGTAGTTATCCATGCACTGCGAAGGGCATTGCGAGCGGCCATTAAGGATTGCTCGGCGCACATATTTAAGAGGCTGTCTCTTCTCGCACGTCTCGACAAAGTAGATATCGCACGGGAGGAAATTCATGCATAGACACAAAATAATGCCGAGTAAGCAAAGGTGGGTTAATTAAAGCCAGATTATGTCTCATGGGTTGCATCTTGCTATTGCATTATCGGACACATTCTGATTCCCGCCCTTCTGCTACCGCAAAGAGTTCCCTCTTCTTCACTGGTCTTTCTGTTTTATTCTCCATTAGTTCGAGACGGCAATGCTTACATTTTTCAATATTAACGAATTACAAAAAAAAAAAAAAAAAACCTATTAGTTTACCCTCTGCGGAATTTAATCTGGAATTAATAACTAATTTACCTAAGTTACAGTGTAGGCATTTTTTTTTCTGGTTTAGAGTTTTTAATGATATATAATACAAGTTAAACCTACGTATAGTGAGGATAATGCAAGTAGTAAATGATAGAAAATTTATAAGGACTGGGAAGGCCTCTGGACAAGGTGAATTAATGATGATTTGTCATTATCTTCCTCTGGATCAGAAGTGAGGAGAAAATAGGAACATCTACGCCCTGAACGGATTTTGAACTCATAAAGCTGTGTCGGCCGCGTTCGCAGAAGAATTCCTTAATGAGCACATCTACCTTTGTGGCCAGGGGTCTTACACAGTTAACGGCTACAGATGTCAATATTTTTCATTGTTCAGTGTTTATTCTGCTATACCTTTTTTCATTCAACTGCACCTGGAGTAAATTTAAATGTTGCCTAAACAACAAATGTAAGTATAATAACATATGGTATAGATTTCATATAAATATTATCTGTATGGTGTACATAAAACAATAGGTATTTTGTGGTTTCCTTCCATACGCAAGATGGCGGATGGCCGGAATTGTCGATCGACGGGCGGCCATTTTCAGCATCAACATTTGGTACCTTGGGCGTCTCCTTCTAATTTAATTCCTCCAAGATCCCAACAACCTTTTTGTTTTGTATGCGATTTTCCATTGGGATTGGTCAGTCATGTTGACATCATTAGAAAATGTAGGCAATCAGACGACTACTACCACTGACATCGTATTAAGCAAGAAGTGCAGAGCTCCCCGTGACAACAGACAACTCTTTCAAGCCTGCAAATTACATGCACAGGGATTAGGAAAATTTGCAAACAGCACTTTCGCGTGTGACCACCGCTAGCCGTGGGCTGCGCCTCCGCCCGCGGTTCTTACCGCTTAGGTCCTTTCACTCGCACAGTGCCCCCTTACAACCCTGGTTTATTTATATAAATCCTAGCTTTCAGTACACCATTTCCTGTGCTCAACTGATGACGTACCCCCTTGTTCCAGCGTCGAGAAAGGGTTGGTTTTTAATGAAAGCTTGCGTTGCTTGCTTTGCGTGCAATTTAGGTAAGTAGCCAAGTGAAACACGAGTTTTATTACGTGTTTTATTGTAAGAAAAGAGTGGCACGTGTTTCAATTGGCGTTTCACCCACACCGCACCGAAAACAAGCAACGCAAGCTTTTTTGTAAGGGTTCCTTTCCTTGGAAGCTGGCGCTGTTTGTCATCAGAGTGAGTATCCAATTGAGACACGTGTTTTATTACGTAATATGTAGAACATGCAATAAAACGCTTGATTCAATTGGTTACTTACTCAAAACAAACAACGCAACCCAACCCAAAGTCCTCCACCACTCAAGCGTGCGCTATGCGAATTCAAGATAAGTCTACAATAGATTGCCTCGTAGTGCTCAGCCAGTGGGAGATTGGGCGGGAAAATGGCACTGGTATGCTGGCTTTCTGTCTTCTGTTGTTACCGCATGTAGTATAATAACGCGTAACCAGGGGTGGATTTCGGCCCTGACCGGGCCAGACTAAATGTTTCCAGAGGCCTGGCCTGGCACAGCTAGGCTAAATCCTCCTGTAGTCCGTTATACTTCCATTTTTGTTCTCTGGATAATAAATTAAAAAAAAAATACTTAACAAAATCGGTCGGAATAAAATTTAGATACTGTATCAGCTAAATGTTAAAGTTCTTAATATGTGGTTCATCCTAGTGCATAAACCATGGACGTAAGAATATAATAGGACTAGTAATATGCCAAAATTTATGGGCCGGAAGTGCGCCTTGCCACCATGTTGAATTGACCAAAACATTGTAACAACTGGCGGGAGGAAGAAAGTGCTCTCGAGAGGAAAGTGTATTGCAATAACACTTTTTTTTAATAATAATTAATAGTTAAGGACGAATTTAGATAATTTGAATTCATTTACACATTGACAATATCATCTGCTTCCTTTCCAGGAAGTATGCGCGATCCGCCATGTTGGAATGACAAACTGCACGCTCAGCCGTCCCATTTTTTTATAACATTGAGTGAATTGTTCGTTACTAGTCCTATTATATTCTTATGTCCATGGCATAAACTCACAGAAACATTGTCAAGTCAGCTAGCTTCGTGCTTACCCAAGGTTTCTTTTAAAAAGTTGTACATTGCTACTATTTTGTTCAACTGATACTAACTAGTAACTACATTTCTCGAGGGGTTCGATGTTCCTACCCACCATTCCCGCCCATGTTTGGACAGGAAATTAGCTTTGGAGAAACTAGCAAAACACTACGGCCAGTGTTGTTAGGTGTACAGATAAATGTAATTGAGTAGGCCTTTATAAAGCTTATAGCTGCTGGAGCCCCATATGTGCATTTTCTCTTTTCTCCCTCCTTCAACCATTTCTGCTTCCCAGTGTGATTGTGAAACACCGACCGCTTTCTGCTTTGAAAGATATGATAGTCATCTGGCAATATGCAAGGGACAGAAAAAAGATATTCTGCCAAATAATAAATAGTATCCGAAACATCAATTGGGAATATTGTTTTGAAAAGCTGAAATATGACACCGTCTTTCTTCTTCCAAATGACAGTGAGAAACGAAAAAAGTTATAGAGATTCCCTTTCATTGAACTTTATTGCACCAAGCGTCTTTCCATCACAGCCCTGTCTTGGATAAAAGAAGATCATTGTCTCCATTTCAATACACACCCTGACCCAAGTCTCCAGGTCTTCGCTTTTCAGCTGTTTTCGGAAAGGGTAAAGCGGAATAAAATAAGCAGTACCCTGGCAATAAAACATGCCGTAGTCAAATAAACCAGCCACATTGTTTCTTCCCTGAAATAAAATGTGCAAAATTTCAATTATTTTATCTTTCAAGTTTCGACGCATTTGATGTTAAAGGTTCAAGTTAGTTAGTTTGCTGTCATGGGGCTGTGAATGATTACCTGTGTGTTTTTTAAAATTTGTTTTACTGTATGTGTGTGTACATATCGTGCGTGATAATTATTTAAGCTGAGTGTATAATAATTTTCAAATTAGTTGATTGAGGCTTTGGTCAGAAA
Source organism: Lepisma saccharinum (assembly GCA_022664845.1). Taxonomy (NCBI): domain Eukaryota; kingdom Metazoa; phylum Arthropoda; class Insecta; order Zygentoma; family Lepismatidae; genus Lepisma; species Lepisma saccharinum. The sequence continues at coordinate 30,054 of JAGDQP010015841.1, read as the reverse complement.
TTTGATCCACAAACATTTTTGGTAGGTCAGACAATTTATTGCATTATTCTATGCAACTCGCAGTATATGTTACTCTTTTAGTGTTGTGAATGAGTGTAGGATCTGTACATTTGAGCAACACCGTAGTACATTTTCTGTAATAGGTCTACAGCAGGGTTAAACTTACATGAACCCCTCACTCAGTGCCCCTTCCCCATTTTTTATTTATCTCCATTACTAACAGGATATCAATTCCATGTATTTATTGCCTTTAGGCATCTCACAAATTAGGCTCAGGCCGGGATAGGATATTGAAAGATAGTCGATCAGGTCCTAGTTTATAGGTACAATCCCGGCACTTGCCTGGTGTAACTGAGGAAAAACTCAAGTTCGAGAATGTGCATCTTTCAAAAGTTTCCAACGGCTGATTTTGTACAAAGTTCTACTATAACCTACTTAATATTTCCATAAAGAAACTACGAACAAACGACAGCTCATTATTATAATTGATGTCACCAAATTTTAAAGCTCTTCAAATATAAGGTAAGGACAATACCAGTGCGATTAAATATAAAGAGTGAGCTTTGCTATCCAGCCATAATTTGTAAATTTCTCAGTACTATGTAATGTGTTTTTTGTTCAGATTTGTTTTCTATTGCGGCAAGATATTAAAAACTTAAATGTGAAGCGAGAGAATAATATGAGAATAATGAATGCCTATGTGCAGTGAAGTGAAATAGCACGTTCACTCTAGGCGCAAATCATAGAATTATAGGTTTGAAATCGGTATTGCATCTCATACAATACATTGAGAGATGTTTATTTTCTTTCTTGGAAAACGTTTTCAAATAAGTACAAAATATTTTCAATGGACATTTCCGTTTTCCCCGTCCTTATATGTTTTACCATTTGGTTGTGTACATCAGATTAAATAATATATATTGTTTTTGAAATTTCAGCGCTACGGTTTTCCGTTACGTAGAAATATAGCATGAAATACTGAGAATTGAGTCTCCTACGTCATACAACGAAAATCATCCTCTGATTGGTTTGACGTAAACAATTCGTACTATTTCCGTAGCTATATGCTTCTCCCTATGTTATGTTCCTTATTCAGAAATTTGAGGACGAAAAACAAAAAAGAGAAAACACATTCACATCATCACTTAACAAAATAATTAATGTTCAAATCTGCAGAACACATTTCAATAAGTTAAAACACAAAAACATGTTTTCAATAACAGAAATTGCTGCCTACAAGCCACAATTGTACAATAGCAACATTCGCCGACGACACGGCACTTTTCACTGGTAACAAAAACTACCGCTTCGCTCACAGAGCAATGAAAAGACAGTTGATGCAATTGCAAGAATGGACGTCACTCTGGGGAATAAAAATCAACGAAGGGAAAAGCAAAGCTGTTATCTTCCACAGGAAGCCAAGGTATTTTGCAAACTTCCCCCCCCCATCACATCACCTTACCTTCTACCCCCACCTGACCTCCCTTGCCTGCAGAGCAAGAAAAAGAGTAGGCTTCCTTCATCCCTTGCTGCGTAGCCATGCCCTAAAAATGTCAACGAAACTACACATATACAAAATGATGGTACTTGCATTAATGCACTATGCAGCACCAGCTTGGCTACATGCAGCACCAACCTACATGCGGCAACTTCAAACAACCCAAAATCGAGCTCTCCGCCTTATCACAGGCCACCACATTACAGTAACCATCCCACAACTACACCAGGACGCTGACATGCCCACATTAATGGACCATTTGAAGCGATTTCAAGCCTTATTCTGGCATCGCATTAACAACAGCCCCTACGCAACACTGCAGCAAATTGCCACAGCACGACGCACTTTTCGTCTCCCGAGGATGCAATAGCACAACACATTAGCCTTCTCCTTCAACAGTACATCATAGCAAATGGACACGAGGCTAACCACCTTCTCTCAAAACAAAATACACTCAAAATAGCACAAGAATAGAAGTCTGCCATGCTTCTCCAACACTCACATCTTACATTACATTTCCTTCCCCCACTGTCTCCCATTCCAGACAAACTATTCTTTTCTTACTCCCACTCACAACTATCGCCTTCAATTAAGATCTATCAGTCCCACGCCAAGAAAAAACAATTCAAGAAGAAAGTCATGGGCTAGTCCCGAAACTTTGCACCTTCAAACCGCCAAGAACTTCTGTCTGGTCTGGTCTGGCTCCAAACAATGACAGCAGCCAGTCTTAACTTGCAGTGATCTTCTTATCGCTGGTTTGTATCACTTTTGATGTCTTGAAAATTTAGAGCAGTTGGTTAACGCACGCTACTTTTAACTTTTTATACTTTCACCTAAGGCTGTTCGAATCCTATCAAAGGCCGTGTTTTATTTTACTCCACGAAACGTAAGAGTAACTTCAATGTAATAGATTCAATTTACGTTTTTGTTTCTTACATGCTTTCATTATTATTTTTTACAATGACATATTAAAATTATTCAATTATATTCACGGGCTACAAGTGGTACGTTCAATTGTTAACAGATGGCAGTAATTCATGTGCTTTTAAGTTCTTGAAAAATGCTTCACTAGCATTCATTAAAAAGTATACGATGGTCGAACGTAAAAACCCACATTTATTTTACAGAAAAAATAGGTACGGTAATTCTTTTTAAATACAAGAGTTCTAAAGAGCATTATTAGAAGATATCTTATGATTTAATCATGAAAATGAAAAAAAACAGAGCTGGTATAAATTAGTGTTGAAGCTAGCAAAATATATCAATATCTTAAAAAAGTATTAAAAGTAAAAATCAGTTCTAAATTAATAAAACGAACTAAATGACGTGTTAAGGCATACAGAAACGCTATTCACCACTTATACTATTTCTTTCGATCCATTTTTGCTATCTCTTTTTAAACAAATCAAATACCATCTGTATGTTAATGACAAGCAGTCGGCAGACTGATTACGTCATAACAGGGCGGCGCCCGATTAAGCACAAGTCTGAGACTCTTTTGAAGCAAGTCGTTATTACTCTTGATTAATGCATCGCAGAAAGAAAAGAAAATATTTTCCGTAGTCTACTTTAAGAGACGAATTTTTTATTGCAATAAAAAAATACTACCGGAAATGTCCATTATACTATTTTTTCGTAGGCGTAACTTTTTGTTGAATATAGTTTTAAGGCCTTCAGGCAACTTTGGCTCAGGCCGGATGGATGATGATGGGATGAATGGGTGTAATGAAGAAAGTGGAAGAAAACAGGAGAGCCCCGAGAAACCCCCCAGACACAGAGTTTGTCCACCACAAAGTCCACATGGCATGAGCAGGGATCGATCCTACGACCTCTAGCACCAGAGGTGACCGCACTACCGATTGAGACCCGGGGTAAATTTTTTCTGTAAATTAAAACTTTATTTTGAAAAAGTAAAAATGCATAATATTTCTATTATTCACATGTAATGACTACTGATAGGCCTGTACAGTGAGCCCTTATCTACATTTTAATTAAAGAATTTCTCTGCAATTCCAGGTCAAACGATTACTCAATATACAAGAGAAATATGCATAAAAACCATGAATAGCAATTCATATTCAACAACCGGCCAGTAGGAAATATCTTTTTTCAGTTACGATCATATTCTGCTAGTTCTAAAAGACTTTTGCAACTGCTAGATTTGAATAAGCGTGAAAATATTGATTTCGTAACATCTCATAATAATCGAGAAAATAAGGCGAGCCAGTGACACACAAACTTCTAATAAATTAACTTTATTTGGTAGTATGGTCGGTGAGGAACAAATTACTCGAGAATGAGGAAGCATTTCTCCCCTTTTATTTAAGATTTTAAAGACGAATTTCTGTATCTTTTTACTAGTAGAATGCGCGATAAAAGTGAAGGGCAACAAGCCCCTTGCGCCCGCAATCGTTGGCCATATAATCCTTCTCCTTCCACGCAGTATGTTCTTCCGCTAAGTTGTGTGCCAGGCCAAAAAATGAAACCGAAATCCACCCCTGCGCGTAACTGCTCATATTTTTTACTTCATACTGCGTAAAATATAAGCCAAATTATGTACAGAAGAATTCAATTCTCCTTTTCTTGTTATTTTGAGTTATGTAAACAATCAAAAAACAATTAGTTCCTCGACATCATGAAACAAAACGAGTCTGAGAGATCGTTCAAAGGGAAAGGGGTTCAAGATTTATTTTTGATCTAATAATGGGAGAGGGGGATAAGGGCATAGCTTACGTAAAATTAGCATAAAGCATAAGTGTAGATTTAAATTATTTAAGCATTCTTTTACTCCTACAAAATAACTAAGAAATTTGACAAGTCTTACTAAGCACAAGAGAAGATCGGGTATTTTAGCCTACAAGAGATGAAGGAAATCTAAATTGTGATAACGTATTATTACTGGTGCTTATATTTCCTATTGTGTAAACAGCAGTTTGGTTGAGTAGGTTTGAGGCCATCTTTCTGTCAAAACCTCTGTACAGTCATGGAAAATATTCCGGGAATGTTCAGCTCTAATAGAAGAGTATCCACCAACAAACGTCTATGTGACATTTTTACATAGTTTTCATTAACTCACGATGGTTTACCGTGTCCTCAAATCTTGCAACCTTAATTTCATTCATTTCCGGACGTCATACAATAACGAAATTTTGCACAGCGACGTAAGTCGGGTGGCAATACAATATTCCATCGTTACGTTCATATATTCCTATATGTTTAAATATCTTAAAAGGATTTCTTTTTAGTTATCCTAATATAAATACTAACCCGCGACGATGTTGAGTTTGACTCGCTGCTAAACACTTTAAGATTTGGGTGACAAATATCAACTTACAATATATAGGTTAAGGCTCAATCCAAGTGGGTTTTCCCGCCTTTTTCGTTTTACGTCAGTTATTCAAATTTCAGTAGAGGAAAGGAGAAATTAACTTTCACGGACCAAAGTTCGTTTCGTCCTTCAATAATGAGTACAATTAGTATTTATTAAATGCTAGTAGTAACTGCAGGATTGTATGCAGACACTTTTTGGACATTATTCTGTCCCAAAAGTGTCTGCACACAATCCTGAGTTTACTATCAATATTTTATTAAAACTAATTCTACTCATTATTGAAGGACGAAACGATCTTCGTTCTGTGAAAGTTAATTTCTGTTTTCATCTACTGAAGTTTGAATAACTGACGTAAAACGAAAAAGGCCGGAAAACCACTTGGATTGAGCATTAAGGAAAATATATCCGAACACCGAAATAACTAAAAAAAATAATAAAAGAACTTAAAAAAAAACTATAGTTTCCTTTAAAGAAATAAAACATTTAGTACTAAAAAGTTAAAACAATAAGTTTGTTTGTGCATGACAAAAAAGAAAAGCATGGGGCGCGCATACCGGTATTGAAGAATTTATAAAGTGACTGCATATGAGAGCGCACCTCATGCTTTTCTTTTTAGCCATGCACAAACAAAATTAATTTCTACTTTTTAGTACGAATTGTTTTATTTTAATTTTTTAAAAGAAAAGTATGTTTTAAATAGTTTATTATTATTATTTGCTCATACATGAAATTATTACGCATATTAGAGAAAAAACAAGTTACCTAATTTTATTTTCGTAATAGATAGATGTGAGGATTAAAGAAAAAAAATCACAGAATGTTTGTGTTATTCACTTTGCAATAGTTATATATGGGTTGTTGTTGTTTAATTCCGTAAAATAAAACAGAACTATTTACCAAACACTACGACTTGTATCACAAACTGTATCACTTAATGCTGAGTTATCTTTATTCACCACAAAAGTGTTCTGGATCAGACAAATGAAAAGAAAAAATATTTCTGAATCGCTTCGCAATAGACCTTATGTAGACATATCTTTTTCTTGCTCTCCTGTTGTAGCCATTCCAGAGGAGAACTTAATTTTAGTATACAATGACTTTGTCATCTCCCCGAAGGCATCAAACGGTCACTTTCCAACCTCACTGGAAAATCTTCACGACTGGATGAAGGGAGGAGTGGGAGGAAAGAAACAATACGGCTCACTTTCTAGGCGTCGAAGGTACTACACTCAAAAGCCTATTGAATTGAAAAAAGGACCTGGTGGTTCTTTATAAATAGAGCTAGGATTTTGTAGTATCGTATTGCGAAATATAAATATATAACAAAATCTAATGAGACTTTGTGGGTCTCAGCGGGCAACCAACTCAACTAGCCCAGCCTTATCTACGAGCCCTACCGAAATATTGTTTTTCAGAACTGGCTTCATATCTGCTGGGCTGGGGAGAGCCCACTTGGAAACACTTTCGGTACGGCATCGAACTTTTGTGTAAACAGAAGTTTGGAATAAACGGTACCTTTGCGTATTTTCATTGTTAACCGGGGGGATGCGCACCCTCGCGGCTGACGCCGCCCAGCTCCCTTCGGACGCACCCTATCTCCCGTTGCACACCGAGCGATAGCGAGAAAAACTTTAATTAAAAAATATATATATATGTAAATCTTAACGCCAGGGTTTGGATACGGGACCTTTGGATCAGCTTCCTGACGTCTTGACCACAAGGCCAAACTGCAGCTGCAGGGTTGAGCGCTTCTCGTTACTTATAGTTCAAGATACGCGAGAGGCTTGATTTTTTTTTCGATCGACCTGCACGACTTGGCAACCATATTGGCAACATATTGGAAACACTTCCGGTACGAATAGCCCATTCCCACGTATGAGTAACAGCGAGAAACGTTCAACCCGGCAGTTGCAGATTTGTTTTCTGATCAAGGCGTCGGGAAGTTGATCCAATGGTCCCGTGTTCAAACCCTTGCGTCGACTTTTCACATATTTTTTTAAAAAAGAAAATTAAAGTTTTTTTTATGTAAATACACAAAAGGAAATTTAATAATGGTGGGCATGCGCAAAAGTACTGTTTACTCAAAAGTTCTGTTTACGCAAAAGTTCGGTGCCGTACCGGAAGTGTTTCCAAGTGGGCTCTCCCTAGCCCTACAGATCTGAAGCCAGTTCTGAAAAAAAACTTGCACGCGAGAGTGGGCTATTCGTACGGGAAGTGTTTCCAATATGTCTGCCAAGCCGTGCAGGTAGATCGAAAAAGAAAAAAAACTTGCAGCTACCAGTGAGTGTTCAGCATACCTGATGACGCGTTGGTACCGGCCTGCCATCTGCTGGCGGAAGTTACGGGAGGACCTGTTGTAGACTTCACTTGATACTTGTGACTAGAGACAAGAGACCTGCATGGGCCGAACTTTTCGGCCCGAGTCCAATCCAGCCCGAATGTACCTAGGCCCGGCCCGGTCCAGCCTGAGCCCGGAAAGCTTTAGACGCTTTTTGGCCCGAGCCCGGCCCGATAAGTTTTAAAAGTTCTTGGCCCAAGCCCGGCTCGGACAGATAAATATTGGAAAGTTTTGGCTCGAGCCCCAATATATTTGTATCTGGTATAATAATAATAATATAATGCATACAAGCCTATGTGAGTGTTTGAACAATGTGATGTACTTAGATATGTTAGGCATTTTAATTTCATTCTACAGGATTTCAGTTTCAATTTATTTCTAACACAAAGGATCAAAATAATGCTTTCGCTGCTTTGAACAATAGGATTACTTGTAGTCGCAAGTTTCTTAAATCCAGCAAATAAGTAGCTAGTCAAAGTATAACTTTCATTTACAAAACAAATTATCAGAAATTTGACCCCACCCGCAAGATCTACATTTGCACGGTATTTAACACCGTATTAGACTGCAACCCTGACTTCATTCACCATTTCTTTCTGCGGGTCGCTGATGTGGAGAGAAGAACAAAGAGTGCGGTTTCCTTTCATTTTTATATCAAGACGACAACTCTGACTGTTATTGGGCTATACGGCTGTATGGCGCAGTACGGCGCTTATGGGCTATCCTCTCTCTCTCTCAAGTCAATGCTTCTCGGGTATGTCTGCCTCTCTTTAATACTGCAGCGTTGCCGCCTTTCTGGCATCTTTGAACTGCACTTCTGTCGATAATGTATTTTTTTTACATAACTTTTATACTTCGATTTCTAGATATAGGTAATATGTACAGTCTTCATTTTTTGACACATTGTTCTTGAAACCTTTATGAAGGCTATGGATTATTTACATTATCTATGAAAACATTAGTAACATTATAAATAACAAAAAAACATAACCAGATGGAAATTCGTAGGCTTTTTACAACAACAAAATTTCGAGCAGCGAGAAACATTTTTCCTGTAAAAGATAGAAGCATACATGCAACGAGTGAAATGTAAAACTAAGTCTAAAATATAATTGGTCTTAATCTGATCGTAACATCTCAATCCATTCAAAAGCTATGCGATGATTCACAAAAGTGTCTTTGGCGGTTCTACGCCACAACAGTGATTCTTTGTCCATTCGTGCTTCTGTAGGCCAATCTTCTATATAAATACCTCGAATGGTATACATAGTTATATAATATGTAACTCAAAATTAGAACTTCAAAAGCTTCAAAATTTAGAACTTCTTATATGAGAAAGTATCATTTTGTACTCACCGTCCAGAGACGACGCTAGACGATGGCCTAGGGGGCACCATAAAATCAACATTAGCCCCTTTGTATCCCCCAGTTTTGTCAGTATTTTTGTTTTGTAAATGTGACACACACTTAAGTCAGTTCCCTGACTGTTTACCAATTGAAATATTGTAGCCCGTTTTATCCTGATGCCGTCATTGTCACAGTTACTGAAACACAGGAACTTACAAAATGGCGATTTGGTATCGAAAATGTAGTAAATGACTGTAAGTTTCCATTTAAGTGCTGTTCATAAATGAGACATTATAAATAAATGTTAGCAGTCTTCCAAATGCGACAGGACCTTCAAGGTAAGTTAAACCTTCTCCATCCATAAAGATCCCTCCTGTCTATGCTTAAATCCTGAACTATCAATCTATCGTGACCACAGTCCGTTACTTATTTAAGTAGCTCCCAAATTATCATCCCGACGGTGGGTCAACACAAAAAATTTGAGCCACCACAGGAAATCGAACCTGGGACGCCGACAGTGAAGGCGACTGCACTACGCATTACACAACGCAGAAGGTTTATCCTAATTCAAACATTCCCAACCGGGGTTCCGCTGAACCGTAGGATTCCTCGACGCACTATTAGGGGTTCCGGGAAAATCAGTATCAAAAACATACGGCTTATTGTTTGGTTCACCACTGTACAATACTGATATTTAGTTCGATTGCTTTAATTTTAACTTCGAAATATATCAAACTTGTTGCCTCCATAGTCGTCGGCAGAACTGTAAATTGTCTATAAGAAATTACAAATTGGGCGTAACTTGGCACCTGTACGACTATGGGTCTACGCTGGATACCTATGTCAGGTATATCCTCTAAACTTACATGCTAAAGATTGGGAGTGATAAATGAAATACGTAATTTCCAATACCAAATAAACGTTGAAGTCCCAGAAATTTATATTCGGCTATTCCCCCATTCTATTTGTCTAAGCTAACTAATGAAATTTACTGAAACAAAAATAAGATATTTAAGTGAGCGCAGAAGGGCGAACACGAGAGACTGCTAACCAAGAAATAGGCAAAATAACTTACAGTCCACTTCTCCATCACTAATTTCGTAGAAACGCGCCAAGTCCGCGATGACCACAGATGGTGCTACCAATTATGAACGAGCTAATTACATGTTCGCATCTCGAGCTTCAGATAAGTCCAGAACCACAGCCTGGTTCTCTTCACCTCAACTTCCAGCCGTTTCGGTAATTTTCCAGAAACATTCACCTCGCCGGTGGCACGGGCCGGACATTCACATGATCTTGAAAGTAGACATCTAACAGATTGACCGTTACTGTAAAACCCAAGGTCTCTGCGAACTTAATATTTACGTTTTCCTATACACTCGTTCTTTTAGACCATTGCTGCCTTGTTTACATTACTAACATTTTGCCATGGTTAACGTTAACCCGAGTTCATTTTACTAATGTAAACGGTAGTTACCGTTAACGCGGGTTTCAAATTTAACTAGCGTCAACTTACGACGGTTATCTTGTAACGTTAGTAAGAAAAGACTGTCTAAACGCAAGTTAGTTATTAGGCTCGAATCACTTGGTGAGTTTATTTCTTTCTTTATCGAAATATATAGTATAATAGTGGTGCGTACTACTTTAAAAATATAAAAGAATGATGGCAGAACTAATCTACAAAATGTGACGCTACGATCAATTCATTTGTGTTATTTTTTTTATAATTTAGTCCTTTCCCGTGTAACAAACAGATTCTTTACTCTACGGAAACTTTTTCTTGTTTCTTTACAGACAATGGTAGTACAAGCAAGATAACCAAGTTAAAGTCGGTAGTCTGAACACAAATTAGTTTTACCCATAAGTTTTACCATCGTAAAATGTTAGTAATCTAAACAAGGCATAAGTTTTTAAAGCTCTTCCAAGATGTTCCTCCATATAGAGATAGAGGATGGGACAACATGCATTCGTTAGTGCACATGATACTAACGTTAACGCTCCAATGGGAACAAAGAGAGAAGAGAAAAACTGTGGGGGCGGCCAACTTGACGTCAAGTTGCCACCCGTTAAACTTTCCCGAAGCTTTCGCGGGTTAAACCATATGGATCCGCTAGTGGATCGTTAGTGCATATTAGTGCTAGTAACCCTACGTTAGTGCTCTACTGGAAACAGAGAAAGAGGAAAGACTGTGGGGGCGACCAACCCCCATTTTCGTAAAACTTTCGCGGGTTAAACCACGTGGGATCATTAGTGCACGTTAGTGCTAGAGATCCAAAGTTAGTGCTCTAATAGATACAGAGAAAGAGGAAAAAGTGCGTGGGCAGTCAACTTGACGTAAATTTGGCCACTCCCATAGCCCTCCGTAAGGGTCTCTCGAATAAAACCATATATGTTCGTTAGTGCATCATTAATGCACGTTAGTGCAAATGGCATATAACATTAGTGCTTCAATGGGAACCAAGAGAGAAAACAAAAATTCTGGTGTCGACCAACTTGCCGTCAAGTTGCCCCCTATAACCTTCCGTAAAGCTTTCGCGGGTTAAAACATTTGGATTCGTTAGTGCTAGCGATACAACGTTATTGCGTAGGCAGTCAATTTGACGTCAAGTTGACCACTCCCATAGTTCTCTGAAAGGTTCTTGCGAGTAAAACCATATATGTTCGTTAGTGCACATGACACTAACTTTAGTGTCCCATTATTAAGCGAGAATTAGAAAATAATGTGGGTGGGTCAAACTTGGCGTCAAGTTCGCCTTACCCAGAAATAAATTTTAGACGCATACGTTTTATGATATTGCTAGTGCTTCGTTAGTGTAAGTTAGTACAGAGAAGAAATATTTGTGGGGCATTAAATATTTTTTTTAAGCAACCGGGTTCAGATCTGTTTAATCGTTTGTGCGTCATTAGTGTATATGACACTTACGTTAGTGCTCCATTCTTAATCCGTTACAATGAATAAACTATGAGTGCAGTTAAGCTGACTTCGAGTTACCCTCACCCACAGAGAGTTGACGCATGCGAACCCAAAAATGTTTGGTTTGTAAGCGCATTGTTACTGGACGGTAGTGCCCATGAGACTAACATTATTGCTGGATTCTTGAGCGAAATGTGAATATTAAATTATTGGGGCCTGACCAAAAATATTTTGACACCTTTTCGCCGAAAAATATTGGATTGTTAGTTCATCATTAGTGCACATTGATGTTTATGACATTGATGTTCGTCCGTGATCGCCAATTGGAACACTAAAGACGAAATTAGTGTCAATGAATAGTGCAGCATTAGTGCTTCATTGACGCAGGTGCTAGAAGCAAGAAAAGTTTCAATTCCAAGTTTACGCTAGCCCACACTAGCAATAAAATTAGTACTAATGGTTAGTGTATCGTTAGTGCTTCTGAGTGCACCATTTCCTAACGTTAGTGTTTAATTAGAGAAGTTGCTAGAAGCAAAATCATGTTGTAGCCAGGTTTACGTTCAAGTTAATTCTAGTGATGGTCAACCATATCCGGATATCCGAAACTCGGATCCTGATCTGGATAATCGGGACAGGCACACATCATTGTAGTCTTTCCTAAATTGTATTTTTTTCGGCAACCAAACGATGCCTTGTTTTTTTTACTTTCCATTTTAGAGTGTCTGTTGCCAAGCGAATGAAAAGAAATAACTTCTCTTGGGCTACATTCCTTTCTTGCCGTCTCAGAAAAATCAATCAATTGCCAAAGAAATGAGGCAGAAAAAAATAAACATCTCCATATGCAAAGTGTAAACGCCCGTTAGCTGACTGCTCCTTCCTGTGCTAGAGTACATGGATGCTAGACTCACTTGGAATGCACATCAACATTCATTCATTTTTTTTGTATTTGTTCCGCGTGCACAGTGGGATACTTAACTCTGTTCTTCAGGGTAAGATTTCATCATACCTTGACTTCATTCTCTCAAAAGAGAACGCAAAATTTATCCATGCCAACGATAACAGACATTTTGCGAACCAAAAGCTATATGAAACGGAAATCTGAGCGGCCGTGAGTGGCTTAATGCTTTAGCGTTGGCTTCGCTTTCGGCAGGTCTGGGGGTTCCATTCCTGAGGCAGGTCATCCTGATTGAAGTATTCCCAAATCCTAACAGGCAAATGCAGGGATCATACCTTACTTGAAGTGCCATGTCCATTTCCGTCCTATTTCCTTTCCCATTGTTCATCCTTATTGTTGTTAATCTCCAATTAAAAATAGTCTACGAGTCGTATATGGAGATATCAGAAATATATAAATACATCAGAAGTGTTGACACTTCTGCACTTCTAGTTTAGCCTATGGAGCTCGTGATATTTAGATATACATTCACATATACATTGTACATATACATTCACATATACATATACATTCACATAGACACCACAAGTGGCTGGAGACTGAAAGATAACACAGCAATGGCTTACTACCCTTTTCCGGTATCAAAACACACTTGAGGATTACATTTTCAGTTGACACTCAAAAGCTCTTCAACGGTACAGCAGAAGAAACAACCTTTGTCGTCCGGGCGTCATTTGATGTCGTCCGGTAAGCATTTTGTTATCATTAGGTGCCAAATTGACTAATGACAGTGAATAATAGGCCTAATTATAAGCAGTTCTAGAAGAGCATCATTAACTTTTCAAACTCCACTGGATTGAATAGACTGCTATTTGATAAGGGGCTTCGAGCGTGCTCAAAAGGATAGACCTGTGAGCTAAGTTCTAGGTACTACCTCAGCATATACTTCGTGTAGTGCAAATAATGGGCAATTGACAAGTAAATGAAACCAATGAATTGGACTGTGTATTGAATTATTTACTTAAACTAAATGCATGATGAATATTGAATACGATTGGCACGAACGCAAGTCTCCTAACATTTACTTAGCAAACCGCTGAACTGATCATAGCAATAATTATATATAATTAAATACATAAACAAGAACATGCAAAAATGGGTTCCAATTAACCTGATATTAAACTTTATAGTAGAATTATAGTCTTTGATAAAGAATAAGATGTGTGGTTTCAATGTGTGATCTCTGGAATTCGAAGTAGTACTTGTTTGATGGTAACAGTCCCTGGTACTGGGATTCGGCTAGAGCTGAACTCGAAACGAGTTGTGGTCGAGACGAGCCAAGAGATATTATGTGGCGGGGTTTCATACAAAATTCACTCTCCTTGTTACTAATGGAATAATAACACTGACTAATCACAGAGATTAATGCAAACTCCAATCAGAGCAAACTTGTCCTCTTTTTGGGCCTATCAGGACCAAGGTGGGCTTCAGACATAAAAATATGTAACTATATTTCTCAATATACAATCACTTGTTGGATTGCCATTCTGATTCTTTTAAAATTAAAAAGAAAGAATATTTTATTTAAAAATAAAATGACTTGCTTGATCCTTGGTTCGTGCCTTGAGACTTACAAGCTAGAAAATATTTTATTTATGTTGTACATAAGAATATATTTAAACCAATATGCCACACCTGACAATAATGTAAAAGGCTATTTTCAGATGGGATTCCGATGCTTCACGGATGTAATTGATTCTTCAAACTTGAAAGAGCGATTTCTCATCTTTTTATAGTGGTTCACAATGCATTATGGGTACTAGTTAAGTTTGTTATCCGCCATTTTTAACCGCGAAGTTTAATTAACTGCCTTTAATTAAAAATTACAACATAAGACCTTAAGTGTTAATTTTCGTGAGTGGCAAAAACATAGTAGAGCACGTCACTCAGGACTAAGATATAGGTCTATGCAGGAAATCTTTCAAATTGTTCCCAGGTACCTGATGAGACGAAAAGAGTCATTTCGAAACCGCGGTTACCTTGGCAGATTTTTGCCATAAATTCTTACCGAAGGCGTTCTCTTGCAGTTGGCCGGCTAGCCCAGGGAATAAAGCGTTATATTGCTGACCGGAACATAGTTGGGTCAAATCTCACCGCGGTCCAGTTTCAATTCTTTTACTCTTTTTCATTCATAAGTATTAAGTTACTTTTCTTTCTTACTATTTATGAATAAATGCTCCCTTTTGATTCTTTTTACAATTTAACATTTTATTGCGTCGTTTTCATGTTCACATGATGAAAATTTTATCAAATGAATAGATGGAAATTCATTTGAAAAGATTACGGTCAATTCGAGAGGAATTCCACCCTTCCAAATTTAATAGCTGCCTGAAAATTTCCAGTATCTTGATTAAACCAGGCATCAGTCAGTTTAGAGAGACACTGGGAGCGAATGAAAAAAAGAAGAAAGATTGAAGCGATATTTGAACAAGAGCTGTTCAGTTAAAAAAAAATGTCGAGCACTTTACCGACTGGACTAAACTGTCAGTCAAACAGTATAGAGGGTCAGAATCTCGAAGTTACTCCCACAACTTACGCCATACTCTAGTAGCTTTTTTATTTGTCAGTTAGGGATCGGAATCCACATTCATCGAGAATATTTCCTATTTCTATGAAAATAAGCGATGAAGTTGGCACAGCAAACACTTAAACAGTATTAGACATGTTGTTATGATAAGAAGACCTTTTCCTATTTTGAACATGTGGACAGATCACATCGGAACTGAAAACTGAGACCTTGCACTAAGGTAAAATAAATTACTCCGGGTTTTTCGAGGATTACTGCCGATAACTGCAAATAGTAACATTTCTCTTGAACATCACGGAATAACTTTTCCAATATTTCTTGCAGAGTCCTATATTTTAAACTTTTTAAACTAAGAATTGAACTCTTGTTTGACACATTGTTGAAATTTTAAAATATTCCCTCTTTGTTGACACTAATATCTTCCATTTCATTTTCCGAATGACTTTAGTTCTTAGGAACATATTGGAGATAAAGTAAACTTGTATTATCTTGTAATGCCAAGTTCAACTAATTTTAAAATGCCATCCTTATTATGAATAGAGTGGAAGAGACGAAGGAAGTAATCTTTAACTTTTTCTACAAATTGAGCTGAGAACCGTTTTAATAAAGATAAAATTGTGGTATATACCAGGTGTATGCATAAGTGGTTTCCGGTTTACCTAAGAGATGGCGCCAGCGAAAAGTACGCAGCGTATTCATTTGACACATACGTCATTTTGTTTGTTTGACATTAAACTACAAACACACACAAGTTGAGTCCGCCAAACACTAGCGTCTTTGTTTTATCGTTCAGTGATCATGTCGAAGTTTGTGCCTGAAAAAGAACATTTGCGGCACGCATTTCTTTTCTTATTTAATCAAAAGAAAAAGGCTGTTGAAAGTCATCGTGTGCTGGTAGTAACATATGGTGAACACGCTCCATCGATTAGAACATGTGAGACATGGTTTCGACAATTTAAAAGTGGTGATTTCAATGTGAAAGACAATGCGCGCTCTGGTAGACCACAACAGTGCGAAAACGAGCAATTGCAGGTGTACCACTCAAACTCAACAGCAACTGGCAAAAGCATTAAATGTGTCACAAGAAACAATCAGCAGACGTTTACGAGCAATGGGAAAGAACAATAAACTGGGTAAATGGGTTCCACACGATTTGAATGAACGTCAAATGGAAAATCGCAAAGTCACTTGTGAAATGCTGCTTCAATGCCACGAAAGAAAATCCTTTTTCTATCGAATTATGACGGGTGACGAAAAATAGATTTATTTTGAAAACCCGAAGCGGAAAAATTTGTGGCTTTCACCTGGCGAAGCCGGTCCTTCAACACCAAGGCCAAATCGCTTCGGCAAGAGGACCATGCTTTGTGTCTGGTGGGACCAGAGCGATATTGTGTATTATGAACTTTTGAAGCCCGGCGAAACTGTTAATGCACAACGCTATCGCAAACAAATGATTAATTTAAATCACGCGTTGATCGAAAGACGACCGGAATAGGCCCGAAGACATAGCAAAGTGATTGTGTTACACGACAATGCGCCGTCTCACACAGCAAAACCAGTGAAAGACACCTTGAAATCGCTTGGATGGGATATCCTTCCGCACCCGCCGTACTCCCCAGACCTGGCACCATCTGATTATCACTTCTTCGCATCAATGGGGCACGCGCTCGCAGAGCAGCACTTCAGCAATTTCGAAGACGTTGGAAACTGGCTCGATGAATGGTTTGTCGCAAAAGACAAGCAGTTTTTCTAGCATGGTATGCATCAATTACCTGAAAGATGGAGGAAATGTGTAGAAGCCGATGGCCAATGTTATGGATAAAACAAAATTAATTTCCCTTGAAAATTACGTATTTTCTTTACCACAAAAACCGGCAAAAACTTATGCATACACCTGGTATGATTGACACGAAAAATTAAGCATTCCAGGAATGCTTTCCTTTTCCCGCAAGCTAGGTCAACATGGGCAGCACCCATCATCGCTACGTTACGCTATCGCTGCCGATCTTAGTGTCAAAAGTGCAATTTTTCAGAAACTGGTTATATAAAAATCGAAAATGTAGAAAACGTTACCTCTTTTTAATTACCAATTTTCGCATTTTGTTATACAAAATTTATACCTCTGATAAATTTGTTTAAGCCATTTTAGTAACTTCGGCTCGTCCCGATTTTGTAAGTGCAAGGCATTTATTTAAATTAGAAAAAAAATTACAAACATCCCTACCCCCCAGGAAATTCGAATCTTAAACTTCTAGGACGATTGTCGAATGCTGCAGACCTCTCGACAACAGAGAGCTTCTCAAAGAAATTTTAACACGAATTTCGTTTTCTATGTAGCTTAGCTGTTAGTGCTTCAGACTATGAATCAGGCGGCTCGGGTTCAAATCTCGGACAGGATGCTGGATACTTTTCTTCAATGCCTGCATAATTACGCTCTGAGACGCACTCAGCCTCTTGGGCACCTTGGGAGAGAGTTTCGGATATCCGGATCCAAAAGTATCCCGATCTGGTCATTCCTGTTAATTCACGAATTCATAACTTTAACTTGATATATTAACAATATAATTTGTGCTAACCATTAGTACACCATTAGTGCTTACAATGAAAGAATCTTTTTGTTAGTGCTTCATTAGCATAGATTCTAGAAGCTAAAAAGCGTTGGGAACCTAGATCACAGTAGCCTCCGCCACTTCAAGCACTAACGTAAATTTAGTGTCAATGGTCAGTGCATCGTTATTACTTCTTTTAGTGCCACATTTTCTTATACTAGTATTTCGTTAGAGAAGATGCTAGTGACAATCCAGTGACAAATTAAAGTTAAAGTTAATTCACGAATTTGTAAATTTAATTTGAAACACTCTTTTTAGTGCCTCGTTAGCGCTCCCTAGTGCAAAAACCCAACTTTACTACTTCATTAGTTCAAGTGCTACAAGTAAGGATATTGGAGAGTTTTCTTCAATGTCTTCATGCCTGGCGTTCTGAGATGCATTCAGCCTCCGATCAAATTGAGTACAAGTCCTACTTCTTGGCACCTTGGGAGGTAAAGACGGCCGAGCGTGGGACTAACCACCCCACCTTACTTCGTGAATCCCTTCAAGTTGGCTCTCATATAGAATTAAAGTATGAGATCACATGCATTGGAAATTCTATATAATAAGGAGTACTTGCTTCAATAAAGAGTAGAAGCGGGTTTTATTATTATCAATATAAAAATTGCTCAGTTTGAAAATAGAAATTTCTGCTAATTAAAATTACCCCTCATACTGCACACTTCTAATTTTGTGACATGCTTTGCACAATTGATTATGTTCAACAATAAGTAATTTTTAATTAATATTAACTTATAATTTCAACAGAGGAAGAAGTATTTAAGGGACATAACTTCTAATAGAGTTTTGAATCAACTGTAATAGAAACACATCATTTTTAATATTGATGTAACACACTGAACATTGAACTGAGTAGGTGTAAAGGAAAACACGAGGATAAGTCAATATATAAGTCGCATAATAAAATATAAATAAAATTACTTGATTAAATTTGGTTTGTTTTTCAACGTAAGTTCCTTGAACACTTTCGCACTTGTCCCAGAGTTTCACGAGTCCCTCAAACCCAACAGCCAGTGTTCGATTTGTGCAATTTCCAGAGAGGGGGAAGAATTAGTGATATATGTATTATACGGCAATTTGGGATCGTCTATATCCCAGGTTAAAGGTATATTTATGTAAAAAGTACCAAAGAAAATTTTTGCCGAGTGGGGGATAATTCCAACCATGTCCCGCTACAAATCGAACACTGCCAACAGCAATAGTGAAGTAGACGGCACATGCCAATACTGTCATATAGCGCACTTGATTGTGCGGCAGAATATAGAAGGAGAACGGTCTACTTCACGTTTCGGAAGTGTGGCTTGTGTTTGATTATGGCAGTGTCGGAGGGCTACATACGGCAAGTCATGCTGTATGAATTTCACTAGGGGCATCAAGCCAGTGCAGCGGCACGAAACATCAATGCCGTACATGGTCAGGGGACTATGGACGTGCGAAAGTGCCAGAGGTGGTACAGGGGTTTCGGTCTGGTGACACCAGTCAAATCGATAAGTTACGAAAAGACCTGTGCAGCTGGACAACGATGGTTTGCGATCAGCGGTGAAGGCAAATCCAATGAAAACTGTTGAAGAACTTACTTTACCAGTGAACTCCATGCCACCCATTCGACTGTTCATTGTCATCCGCAGGCCCTTGTGTACGTGTCGAAACTCGGAAAATGTGTTAACGCGTCAACAGAAACAGATGCGAGTTGACATCTGTAGTTTTCTGCTCACCCGTCACAGACGTGAGCCATTTCTGGACAGAATGGTGACAGAGGATGAGAAGTTAGTCCTCTACCATAACATTCCACGCAAACGGCATGTTTGTACTTAAAGGAGGCTGCAAGAACTGTGCCAAAACAGAATCGCCACCCCTGCAAAGTGATATCAGTATTTGGTGGGATAACGCGCGCCAACACACGAAAAGAAGGACCTGTACTAAGATCGAGGAATGCGGCTGGGAGAAAATCCCCACCCGGCGTTTTCACCAGATCTTGCACCAACAGGCTACTGTCTTTTTCGCAGGCTGCAAAACCATCTTTCCGCAAAAAGACTGTAAAATAACGATGATGTGCGACGAATAGTGACCCAGTTCTTTGCCTCCGAAACGGGCGGCTTCTTTCAAAAGAGGATTCTACAACTAGTTGACAGGTGGCAGAGTATTGTGGAATCCGACGGAGACTATTTTTCTGACTAACGGCAGTGTTCCAGGTAAGTTATCGTTATTTTCCTCACGGTGCAAAAATACTACATTACTTATGGGATAAGCTGATATATTGGCACTAGGAAGCACTAACACTGCACTAACCATTGACACAAATTTCGTCATGGCAAAGGTTGCTTAGCCATGTCATGTTAGAAAAAGCACAATTGTTAAAGTTTTTTCTTATAACTTATTTTACACCAACCCAGGACTCTATCTATTAAGATACCTGCCGACCGATGTGAACAGCTGATGAAACAAACTCTTGGCAAATAAAGCCTTTTTCTACAGGTAAGTAGCCGTGCATTTGAATGAAATCAAATCAGTCGCATCTGAGAATGGATTTAACCAATAGAATCTAATTAAAGTGTAAAAGGGTCGTGCGAAAACAAAATTGCAGTTTTTGATTTTCTACTGAACTGAACAAGTCACCATATGACCAAAAGATGTATTTTGTCATTCGCCCTTTCAGTAGTCGCTCTTTCGGTATTCGCTCCTTCGGCATTCGCCCTTTTTGTCATTCGCGCTTTTG